>BGPR01004125.1:11566-23516 GCA_013235015.1 Araneus ventricosus | reverse complement strand
CATGTTTCCCCATTATCTACTTCAAATCATTATCTACTTCCATTCTTTGTATGCCATTCATGTTCATGTTGTACCGTACAGTTGCAATTCCGGACACAAATTCCTATTGAAAAAATTGTTCCCCATGGTCTGACTGATCAACAAATTTTTGCACGGCCTTTTAAGACCACTTCTATATGGATATCGCCATTAATTGAAGAAGGAAGTCCTGTAGCCCTTCTGAGAATGCATAGAGTATTCAAGTATTTGTGGTGTCGACTGAAAAAGAGTTTGTGGATCACAAAACTGTTCTTTCTGGGCGGGTGCCCATCGCTGAGACGACCTTGTCTTTAATCCGTACCTGGTCATATCGAAAGAAAAGTGGATGAAAGTCTCCTGCATGTTGCGCAACGCCAAGTACACAAAGTATTACTTCACACACTTCCTCCACAGGCCGGAGGGGAAACATAAAACAAAAGAAAAGAACTGCATTAAAACAAAATTTGCAAAGAACCCCACAAGAAAGTACGAGAGGTCGGTCCATTGAACCCTGTGAGGGCCTGGACGGAAGGGGGAGGACCTTCCTTCAACCTTTCTGGTAAGTTGACTTCTTGCTTTAAGCTAGAAAGTCAGTTCCCTCAGCGACGTTCCAGGTCTCATTGAGACAGGTACGCACATAAGGAGATGAAAGAAGGGAACTCATGTTCACTCTGCGACAGTCGAACGTAAGGTGGCAAACTTTTCTGAGAACAGGGCACGGTTAGATATTTTAGAGGGGTGAACACCTTCAAATTGAGGCCCAGCTATTATATAAATGTATTGTTGCACAAAATCTTACCGTGGGTGTATGGTGTAAATAGTCCAACACGCAGGATAATGGAGAATGAAGGTTTATTTACAAATATGCAGGAAAACACGTAACACAGGTACAGGAAACAATAGTCCTTGCACAGATTACCAATGTAAATAGACAACAATTCACAAGTATTCACAGTTCAGCACTTTGATATCTAACAGCACAAACAGTCAGCAAATAACTAGTCACGACAATAACAGCTCAGCTCACCAGCTGATTAGCTCACACAGCAGATAGAACTCCGAAGACGTTTACGCTTCACAGTAACCAGTCGTTCAAAGACGCTGTTGTGGTCCAGACGCGGTCTTATATACTCTCCCCGTTAGGCCGTGACGTCACATAGAATTTTCATGAAAATCCTAGATCTCGGCCCCTAATAGAAATATCGAGAAAAGGATTGCATTTTCGAGAATAATCTATTTGTCGCCAAGGTCGCCAAATTTGTCGCCAAGTCGCCAAAATGATCGCCAAGTTTGTCGCCAAGGTCATGCGTGCCACGAGAGTGGCTGAGGTCACTCCATGCTTCACCTTGTAAAACCCTCTTCCCAACCATAAGACCTGCATTGCTGGGAAGCAAATTTCCATGACTGTAACAGTATTGATGAGTTTGTAGTGCTTGAGAGTGCATGGTATCCTATGTCTAACATAATCTCAATGTCGTCAAGAAAATAAAACGAGTTCAATGTCAGACAGCGAGTCGCCTGATCATTGCCTTTCGAGATAAGTACACTCTCATTTACATTATATATAAGTTAAGAAAATATTTACTCCTGATAAGCTTGTGTGAAGTAGAATTTACACTGGGAGTCAGAATAAAATCATTGGTTGACATCTGGTTCAAAAACGGATCAAAGTTCATCTAAAAGAATTTTACGGTTGTTCAAAAAACCGAGTCGAACCAGGAATAGTTTTAGCTTCCTCTTGCCAGTTTTTTCACCTTTCTGAAAGATAGAGTCTCGTATTGTTTTAGTGGAATCCTTGAAAATAAGTAAGATTCTGCGGCCAGATGTCTCACCGCAGTGTCAAAACTGCATATCACATTTCTTCATCTTTCCTGGTGGGTAGCTGGGGTACTGACGTATGAACTTGAAGATATGAAGTTTATTCAAACACTTACGGTCAGCCCGAAAACTGATACGTGTTTTAGGCTTCCGGGTAAGTTATCTGAATCATAAGATTAATAAAATGCCTTCAAAGTAGCCTTTCAAATTCTTCCCGAAATTTCTGGTAAAATTTATTAATTGCATGCTAATAATCCTTCTCAGAATAGTCAACTTCCACCCAAAATCGTATCCACGAAGTGGATGCTCATAAATAAAATACCGTGTCAATAAAGAAGTAACATAAATATTCCGCTGTTTTCACAGCTTTGAAAAAAATTGCTTTGATCAGCATCTTTCTTTTCTTTGTAAACATTGAGAAGGAATGTTTCTGTTTTAAATCTGTTTTTATCAATAGTCATCACCAGCTGGAAGTAAACAAAGCTTTTTCGAAAGAGCGTGTCATTTTGTTTCTGACAACACTCACGAAACAAACAAAATATAGGACACATATTTCCGACAAAACACTTAGACTAAACTAACTAAATACACTAAACTAACATGTTAAATGGGATTTTACGACAGAAATAAAAACTGTGTCTGTTTTCCCAGTCGCAGAAACCGCGGCGAACTTAAATCTGAATAGTTAATCAATATTTTTCTAATAAATAAACTCCCTTTTCCCTCTGAATTTTATTAACTAGTTTATTTAATGCAGACACATATAAAACACATTTCGGAAGTATTATATTATGAATAATAATAATTTATATGATTTCAAACAACAGGATACCAAATAAACAAATCATTCGAAAATTCTAGAATTCTGAATAGACTTTGGTCCAGAACACGTGAGAGCTTCCCTAGGAATTCAGAAAGTGCTACTTCGAAAGTATGCATAAACCAGTGGGAGTGTTCTCCCCTAAACTTTCTCGTATACTTCCCCAAAAAAGTGCCGTTTCCTCTTCCCCCCGCGTGGATAAAAAAATTCGAACCTATTGTTACCCAGAATCCAATGACTATCAGAAGGTTTTTCATTATAGTGATTGAAAAATATCTAGGCAAAGAATCAAATACAAAGAGATGCGTAACGATTTTCCTCTCTTACCGGCTCAAGGAAAAACTGACGTAATTCGCTACTCCGTAATAAAATTCCTCTCCGTTCTTCCAGTACGCATGCGCGTGGAGATAACGGATTCTCTTCAAAAGTAAATTATACGGACCGACAGACAGTCAACCCTTTGACGGATTTGGCCCAAAATTTTGTACGGACCTACATTCATGACGATAAAACCGTGTAGGAAATTTTAGTCATCTAGCTATTCAAGTTTTTGAGTTATAGTGTTCACATGACCGAGGACATACTGATAGACAGACTTCCCTTTGACGGATTTTGTCCGAAATTTGACAGAAACCTACAAATTATGTTTAAAGACCACATACCAAATTTCATCCCCGTAACTCTAATAGTTTTCGGGTTATCGTGTTCACGGACAGACATAATTCCCAAATTGTGTTTTTCGGACTCAGGGAGGTCTAAAACGTGGAGATTCGTCAAAATCTCGAGTTCGAATTTTTTGACGATTACAACACTTTCTCTTTGTATACTTCGTATACGAGAAAGTAAAAACGCGTGCTAAATTACTGAAAACCATATGATCACGATCACATAGTGATAGACCCGATTCCACGAAGATTCGTCGTGTATGTGGTCCTGCCGTACTCTAAAAGTGCCGTAATGGATCAAACATCCTCAAATTCTTGTGTCAATGAAGTTTGTAGGGAGGGATGTCGGTTCAGGATTTATCCTCATTATCATGCCACAGTTCAGAAGTAGGGATGGCGGTTATTGCAAAAAAACAGGTTTTCGGTTAAACCGGGTTTTTTCATCTCCGGTTTAACTTGGCGGTTAAAACAGCTCAGAAATAACCGATTTTTGAAAAAAACGGTTTTTGGTTGTTGTTTTTCAAAGCAACGTTTGTGGACAGAATTTTTTATTAATGATAATATACAATAAGTAAGTATTAATACAATAATTAATTAATGTAATAAGTAATGATTATAAATAAATAATTAATGCAATTTGTAATAATAATAATAAATGAGTAATTATCGCAATAAGTGAGTATTATAGACAATTTTTATTAACATTGTTTTCACAAAAAATTAATTCATTGGCCAATATTTATCATCTGATCTGCTCATGAAGTCTCTTTCAGCAATGTGTTGATCCGTGAGTCGACACCTCTCATCGGAAACAACATCATTCAACGTAGATACTAATCTTTCGGACGCCACAGAACTTCCGACTAAAGACAAATATTTTGTGTACAAAAAAAAAGCAGACGCCGTTTGTAGACAAATTTTTATTAGTATTGTTTTTGCAGGAAATCAATCCATTGGCCAATATTTATCTGTTCGTAAAGACTCTTTCAGTAATCCGCCAACCAACAGACGCCTCGAGGAAGCGGTTGTGGGCGATTGGTCTAATATGATGAAATTCAAAGCTTTGTAACTTGGTAAATTTTAGTCTAGTCGAACCTAAAATCGAGCCTATATTCCGACACGGTTTTTCCCCCCGGTTTTTGGATTTAAAAAAAATAACCGGTTTAAACCGGGGCACAAAAACAACCGAAAAAATCGGTTAACCGAAACAAAAAACCGGTTTTCTGTTTAAATCGGTCGGTTTTTCCCATCCTATTCAAAAGTACGAGTCATTCAAAATACCCTCGTCTAGCCTCAAACAGAATGTGAACATGCTGACTGTAATTTATTCAACAGTTTGAAGAAGAAACAAGCACAAAAAATATCGAAACGTACATAATGGGCACCAAACATGAGTTATCATATAGACTTTCATTGTTAACTATAACCAGCGGGAGTGGCCTCCCCTAAACCTTTTTGTATACTTCCCCAAAAAGGTGCTGTTTCCCCTCCCACCGCGTGGATAAATTAGAAGACCACATACCAAATTTCAATTATATGATGTAAGTTACTAAAAGATTTGCACACATCTAAGCAGCCTTTTAGCTTGCCAGCAATATCTCCGATCTGATTGTTACAAATTTACTACCGACAGTTGTAGTTGAAAATATCATGCACATTGGCAGAGTGCTTAAGAAATTAAAAAAGCATGAAGAACAGAACTGATGAATCAATTGACACTAATTTTGGTTTGTTACTTTATAACTTTACTTTTAACAACTACTTTCGTTCTGTCAGAGTAAAAATAATGCAAAATCCACTCAGAAAAAAATGCATTACGAAATATACAAAATAAAACTAACCGCAAATCAAATACGCAACTCTTATTGAGAAAATGCTTCGGCGTGAAAGAAAAATTGAAAGAAAACACTCCATAATTAATTCACTTTTATTCGAGAAGAATTTGGCAGTGAGCCAAGACAGAACACATTACGGGAACAACAGTAAAAACGCGTGCCTTTCTTTGTTTCGTACAATGGCGAAGAAATCAAATATGCAAAGTCAACCAGTTGACGGACTTGGCCCAAAATTTTATACGGACCTACATTCATGACGATAAAACTTTGTACCAAATTTTATCCATATAGCTATTCAAGTTTTTGAGTTATAGTGTTCGAATGACTTCGGACATACAGACAGACAGACTTCCCGTTGACGGATTTTGTCCAAAATTTGATAGAAACCTACAAATTATGTTTAAAGATCACATACCAAATTTCATCCCCGTAGCTCTAATAGTTTTCGAGTAATCGTGTTCACAGACGTACAGACACACAGACAAAATTCCAAAATTGGGTTTTTCGGACTCAGGGAGGTCTAAAACGTGGAGATTAGTCAAAATCTAAAGTTCGAATTTTTTGACTATCACAATACTTTCTCTTTGTATACTTCGCATACGAGAAAGTTAAAAAGGAACGAAATCCACTAAGTAAACCACAGATGTAAAGACTCACGTATAAAAATTTGGCTAAAAAACAATAAATAAGAACAAAATAGGACGTGTTCTTTCGTTTCCCCCAGAAAAAAGCTTTGGGATTCGTTATCTTTAGACTGCTGATTAAATTGTCATCAAACGCCTAATCCCATCTATCTGGAATCCTGGAAATCGGTGTAATATGAAATCGATGATAAATTTTTCAACTTTTAGAACACGGATTCAACCTTCATTTCCTTCCCGAAACATTGTTTTTATAACCCAAATAAACAGGTAAACAAAAAAAATAAGCAAAAAATGGAAAACGGCATAAATAACAAATTAAAGGAGTTTAATACGGTTATTTGAAAAATTTTGTTGGAATGTTCAAACTCTGGATGATTTTAAAATTCACTCTTGTTGGTTTGAGTGAAGAATCTGGCACTTGTCTACTCTCCTTTCTTGTCGACGCCATTTAGCATTTCAAACCTTTAGCGTAAGAAGCTCCACTAAACATTTGCCAACATTATACTTTCTTCGTCAAAGAATATAATTAGAATTCATTTTTTTCATTCTAGAGTATAGCATTTTTAGCTCATAATTACAGTGGAATCTCCCTATAACGAAATCGCTTGTTTCCAGTTGAAAAATTCGCTGTAGAGAAAATTTCGTTATACGGAGATTAGAGATTTTTGCAGTTATTTAAGTAAATGTAACAAACCTTTTAGTAGGTGCGATAAGTTCAAAAATATTTAATTATGACTTTCAATTAAAAACGAAGTAATATTTATTATAAATTTGTTAAAATTATACTAATTTTTATTGTATAAATAAAATGCTCAAAAGTGAAGACAATTCGCCAATTTAGAGAATAATATGTACTAGTATGGATAAACATAAAATGCGTATTGTCACATCCATTTGCTGTTTCCACCCCGATTCTTGGAATCTTGACCCGTGGCTCCCTCTGTAGAAACCCAGGCTCCCACAACTGCATTACCATTCACATAGCAATCTATTGCTATGTGTTATCGCTGGAATGGACAATGCGAGTGGTTCCAGAAACAAGCATTTGTGAGCGATTTGTTTGCACAGAAATTAGCAACTTTCTTCAAAAATGACAAAAGTCGAAAAGATAAAGGTCTGCAAAAAATTCGTTATAGGTAGGCTTGCCAGACGTCCCGGTTTTGAGACAAAATCCCTGCGTCCCGGCCGGTTTACTTCACGTCCCGGTAAAAATTAAATTTGATTATAGATGACCAAAACAGTGTAGAAATAATTAACTGTGAAGGATTATTTAGGATATCATCATCCTTATCATTTATTTCACTGTACTGTATGAAAAGTGAAAACTATAGAAGAGTGATGGTCTGCTAATAAATAATATTGTCATCGTATCGTCTTGTCTCGCCAATCGTGACCATGCCTGCTGCTTACCTGGGACATCAGCACCAGTTGAGAGAGTATTTTCTTTGATGAACAACGCATGGACTAATGATAGGGGTTTGATGAAGGAATCTACAGTTAAAGGCTTGATGACATGTAAAATTAATATTGGAATAGCTTGTGAAGATTTTTGCAACCCGATTAAAAACAAAAAAGACTTTCTAAAAAAAGTCCCAGCCAATGAAAAGTACATGTAAATATTGTTCAAATTTTTATTCCTCATTCAAAGTGTTTCTTCTGACTTAAGTAACTTATAAATATTAACATGTAAGAAATAAAATGTTTAAATTTTTATGCTTGTGTCATTTATTATTACTCCTGGTTTAGGTTCCTAATCAGTAACCATTTATTCATATCATTGAGAATAAACTACCCTCTAAAACACTCTAAAAACCCGCCAAGGGTGTGTACCCTTTAATACCCGCAAAGCTGGGGGCATTCCGGTGTCCCGGTTGAACATTTCAGAAATCTGGCAAGCCTAGTTCTAGGGAGACAACCACTTCGTTATATGGAGAATATTTTGAATGTTCTCGGAGACGAGTCCATTGTCAGGATAGTGCTGAGGGCCCGTGAGATGTTCTCGTACTGTATTTTCTTTATATAGTATTGTTTTATCTATTTGATAAACTGTCAAATTCGGAACAGGAGAGTTGTGAAATTCGATTCCAACAAGAGTCCACCATGCATAGGGTCTAGTGCACTTTAAACATGAGGGGCAAACGCCCTCTCTCTGGTGCGAGATGGAACTTTGGAGAGGAGGTACCGACTCAGGTGTCCTCATCATCTGACCAAGGTTGAAATCGTAAAATCCGTTCTAAAATAGTCCTCGAATTGCTTCAAAACCGGACGTTAGCATAAATGTTAACTGAGATTAACCTGTTGATGTCAACTGCTCATTTTTGTAGAACTAGTTATAAAAATGGGCAGTGCACATTACTGCTCATTTTTGTAGAATAATGCCGCGGCTTTCGCTGACATTATGATGGAGAAAATTTTCTAAATGGTAATCATACGAAAAATACAAATTACACCGGAATAGTTGAATTCTTAATACAGGGTTATTCAAAATGCTATATTTTCATACATAAAAGACACAGAATGGTAAGTAATATATGATTACAAAGGAAAAATTTGGAAGTTTCTTTTTACAAATATTCGATATAACTTTCTTTAGTTATGCGTATAATGTCAAACGGTATGTAAATTCCTACCAAACACGTTGTAAAGTGTCACTGGTAATTGATTGTACAGCAGCAGAAATCCGTTGTTTAAGTTCACATAAATTTGTGGGTAATGGTGGCACAGGAACTTCATCTTTTGCAAATACCTAAAGGAAGAAATCGCATGGGGTCATACCAGGTGAGCTCCGTGTTAAGGAAACGACCTTACACTGGAACTCTTCTAAAACAGCTTTCGTGAAATAACTTCATGAGGAACACACGAGCGCCATCTATTGTTCACAATATAAAACTTCCATATTTTTTCTTTGTATTCATATATTATTGTTTAGCAACGCATTTGGAAACCCTCCGCGCTTTTGCGCATGCTCCGGGTGGAGTTATTTTCATCAAAATAGGGGGGAAGTGTAGAATGGAAGGGTGACGTTTATATTTTACTGAGCATGGTCTAACAAATGCGCTCATATGACTCATTGTCTGACACCCCTTTCCGGTGTAAAAACGCCCAAAAGTGGTAGTCTCGGAATCCGTTGCTGAGCAGTACTTATCATTATGTGTCGTTTATTTTTGAAATCGGATGATTCATTTTGAATAACCCTCTATATTAGGGTCATTCAGATCATCATTGATCGCTATTTATTTCACAGATAAACTGATAGAGTCAATTCGTGCTCACGGGACGCACATCAAGAGCGCAGCTCCAATTTCATTTTGGATGTTGGACATCTTGAAGGGAAAAAACCGGGACACCACTTCTCAGCAGAAGGAAAATTGAAGTTAGATGTTATGCGAATTACTTTGGCTATATGCATCTGACGTTACTTGAATGGATATCATTATTTTCTTTCAAAACTCCACCTTTTGCTTAATGCATTTTGGCAACATGCAAAAGCTGTTGTTATAAGCACTTTCATTTCAGTAGGAATGTTCTAATTATTTTTGCCATTCTTTCGATTTGAGAAGTGATCTCGAAATTCAGGATGGCATATAATCAGAAAACTTTAATTTAGATGTAATATTAAAAATATTTATCTTTAACGAATGCGATTTATTCGTGAATCGCCGGGAGATAAGGATAAATTCTTAAAATCTGCATCTACCGAAGTCTTATTTCAGAAATTTAACCGTCTCGATACATTTTAGGTAGATTCCTTATAGGAAGTCTACCTATTCCAATAGTTATGACGATACGACTTCCGGAAAATTTCTGCAGATCTTCACCGATTATGACCCCTAGAACCCAAAACCACCCTTCGCTCAAAAGTTTATTATATATTATTACAAAAATCGTTCTGTAGATGTATAGTGTAAACAGTCCAACACGCAGGATAATGGAGGATGAAGGTTTATTCACAAATATGCAGGAAAACACGTAGCACAGGTAACAGGAAACAATAGATCTTGCACAGATTAGCAACGCAAACAGACAACAATTCACAGGTAATAACACTAACAGCACTTTCAGATTTAGAAACACAAACAGTCAGCGAATCACTAATAATGACAGTAACAGCACTTCCAATAGCGCTCGGCTCACCGACTTTCCAGCACTACAGACGAAACTCCAAAGTCGTTCCAGTCGATCAACACACTACCTGATCCAAGCGCTATACTCTCCACGATAGGCCGTGACGTCACATTGAATTTTGAGGAAAAACCTGGATGTCGGCCCCTAATAGAAATATCGAGAAAGCATTTTCGAGTATCTTAGATTTGTCACCTATGTCGCCAAGTTGCCAAAATGGTCGCCAAGTATGTCGCCAATGTCAGGGGTCTAGGGCTCGCCGCTGTCCATCACTCCATGCTTATCCTTGTGAAACTCCCTTCCCAACTATAAGACTAGTACGGCAGGAAAGCGACATTACATCTTAGTAACAATATATAGGTATGTGTAACACTCTTGTCCATGTTATCTTGTGAACACGATAACTGGAGTAATTTTGATTTGATTTTAACCGGCTTGGAATATGTTGTAAGGGAAGTGAAAATCTCTGTCGAGTTCGTAGATGGGCTATCCGGCTCAAAGGGGGTGGAAATGGTGGGGTGGAAATTTTCATTTCCCCATAATTCCCTTACGATTGAAAATAGAAAGAGAAATCAAATTAGGCAAATTATCGCCATACCATAACGAACAATTTTTGCATTTAAACTTCTTCGATAGCTGTAAGTTCTTAAAAGTTATGAGCTGAAAATTGATTTCCTCTCCTCTCCCCCAACTTAAAGTGTCTTTCAACCTGTGCATGTTACCCTTTGTTGGAAAGCTCTCGTCATTTGAAGTCTCTTCCACACGCATTCATTCTTGCAGCTCTAATCCTTATGAAAATAGAGGGCGAAATGTCCTTTTCCTTATATCTCCGGACTAAAGGAATCTACCTTTGCCTTCCGGTTTGCCGCAGGGGATTTTTTTGAGATCTGTATCATTTTAAGGAAACTGCGAAGAGTTTTTAAAGAAATATTCATTTAGTATGTAAATTTTATGAACAATGAACGTCATTGGAAAGAATCTGTCGTATAAAATAGGGAAATGATGAAGAGGGTTCAGAGTTCCATTGAATCGCGTCCAGGTGTTGCCCACTTTTCACTAACCCTGTCATAATGATGGAGAAATGTTATATTTTCTGTGTAAGAAGGATTCGTGCCCATAGTTCAATCTGTATGCACCAGGTAGAAAAAGATACTAGAATTCTCCTGTTATTTTTTTTCAGCTGATCAACTTTGAGAGCTGTTTTCTCAGAAATGAGTCTCATGAACTTGGTTCGCTTTAACTCTCAACCCCCCATATAATTTTAGATATATCGTTAAAGTATTACAACATAACAAAATAAAATCACAAAATAAAAAACATGACGGGAGGTTGTCTTTTTCAAACAGCCGCTTATGTTAAAGGCGGTGGACTACTTGATTCGCGATTCTCTTTTGTTTCTCGAAATTTCTCGGGTTCTCTTTGCTACTCGCGATTCTCTTTTGCTTCTCGAAGCTTCTCGGATAGTCTTTGTTACTATTGATACTCTTTTGTAACTCGAAGTTACTCGCGATACTCTTGTTTCTCGAAGTTACTCTCGATTCTCTTTTGTTTCTCTGAAATACTAATGTATGGAAAATTGGTGAAATAAAATGAAACTAAGGTTATAATGAAACTTTTTTTATTTCTTAATAAAATATATTACAATGTCAATTCTTTTGTTTTGAATTCTTTAATCGTGCGTGGATATGTTACAATTCTGTGTAGGATCGGTCGATGATATGAAAAGTAACATGCATAATTTAATAATTTTTTCTAACTTCTGTTGTTACCCTTTATATCTAAAATAGACATTAGTTATGTTTTTAACATATGTAGTTACCGAGACATAGAGGATCTCCCACACAACGTTTTTCGTGGCGTTTTGGCGTGTGAACCAAATTCCTTACTGAGACCGCAATGGGAGGAACGTAGTCCTACGTTAAAATATCAGATAAATTTCAGTGAATGAAAAATGTTTACAGTGAATAAAAATACTAAATGTTAACAAATTTGAACCGATATTTATTTTGACCTTAAAGATTAGCAGAA
>BGPR01004125.1:0-10644 GCA_013235015.1 Araneus ventricosus | reverse complement strand
CGTGGAATTGCGGTAACTTTTAATTCTACACTGCATAGTGATGCATTATTTGCACTACCTATGATTTTTGTCTCATTTTTTCTAACTTTCAATCCTAAGTTTAATTCTTAGCTAATGAAATAATTTACGTATTACGCTTTGGTCTTGAATTAGATAAGTTTTTAATTAATTAATTTTAATAAAAAATTTATGCTCAAAATTAATTTTTTCATTTATTTTTCCTGCATTCCTTACCCATACTTATAAAAATTTACGCAATTGCCGCTGAACAGTAATAAGTTTCAGGTCCTTAGTTGCAGAATTGTATTGTGGAATTTTTTACTATATTGTTCGATATTCGCAATATTATACAGTACTAAAAAAATGTCGTAAAAATACTGTAGTATCTTGTGCTACTTCTGGGTCAATGGGTCAGGGTATTATTTCTGTATTTCCTCGCAAGAAAAATTTTATGGTGTACCTAAAATAAAAATAGGCGTAATTGAATGTACTTTATTACTATTTTTTAAAAAAAATATTTGAAAATAAAACCCATTTTGTTTCCCGCGAAAAGATCAATAACTTGATGATAATGTGATTAAAAGATTTTACCTTGATGTTAACGTGATTATTGTAAAGTGTTATAAACGTTTACATCATTGTAAGTGCCTGATATAAAATGCGAAAGGCAGTCTCTGAGATTGTGAAAAAAAAGTGCTTGCGGAATTTTTCCCTTTCCGAAGAGGGAACATCAAGTTTTTTTCCCTCTCCAAAGACTGCGCTTCTGGTTTTGCTTTCCTCACACAGTGCCCAAGACCGATTTTTACTTTCTCGTATACGAAGTATACAAAGAGAAAGTATTGTAATCGTCAAAAAATTCGAACTCGAGATTTTGACGAATCTCCACGTTTTAGACCTCCCTGAGTCCGAAAAACACAATTTTGGAATTATGTCTGTCTGTGAACACGATAACTCAAAAACTATTAAAGCTACAGGGATGAAATTTGGTATGTGGTCTTTACACATAATTTGTAGGTTTCTATCAAATTTTGGACAAAATCCGTTCAAGGGAAGTCTGTCTGTTTGTCCGCGGTCATGCGAACACTCTAACTGAAAAACTTGAAAAGCTAGATGGATGAAATTTTGTACATAGTTTTATCATCATGAATGTTGGTCCGTATCAAATTTTGGACAAAATCCGTCGAAGGGTTGACTGTCTGTCGGACTGTATAATCGCATACTTGTAAAAATTATATCTCCTAAACCCTTTGGCTTAGATAAATGCAAATTTTTATGACGGTTGCTAACATTAATTATAGATCTGTGCCCAAATTTCGTTTCAATCGGTTAAAAAAAGGCGTTCAAATTGCATAATTAATTTTTCTAATCCGATTCTCCATACTCATGCATACTGGTAGCAATCTCTGTGCACGCTGAAAGATTACGTCACTTTGTGGAAGAGTGGAAGTGTGGATTAGATGCGTTTTATTCGGCACGCATCTCTTTGAATTTGATTCTTTACCTAAATATTTTACAATCACTATAATCTACAATGACAAACCTTCTGATACTCATTGGATTCTGGGTTGCAGTAGGTTCGAACTCCTTTTCCCCCCGCCCCCCCCCCCCCAAACATCCCCTTTATGGGGAAGTATACGAAAAAGTTCAGGGGATATCACTCCCGCTGGTTATTAGTTGAATTAGATTAAAAGCGTTAATAAGAAAATTGCGTGATTTAGATTAGTGATTTTAGATTTAAAAATCGCACGAAAATTAAATGAATATCTAATTAAATTTAGGGACCGAAAAATGTTGTGACGAGGGGTGGCCTGCAGTTCTCCTGTGCTTATACAAGAGCCGAGTTGACAGTGCGTCTGAATGCCAGTAGTTAGGACAACTTTATGAAGGCCGCGTTGGTCTAGTGGTAAGGTTCCTGCTTTGGTGACAGAGAGTTCCAGGCTGAAATCCGATTCCACTGAAGATCCTTCGTGTATTGTGCTTGTTGTACGCTCAATCACAGACAGAACGCCGCTCCATGTCCCCGTGCTTGACGCCATTACAGCGTCCGTACCGGTTGAGTGGACAGGGGGGTGTCAAACGTCCTCCTGCTGCAGTGGTGCGGAAGTTTGGAGAGAGGTGGTGCAAGCTCAGGAGTCGTCCTCGTCATCTGACCGTGGTTCAAAATGAGGAGGTCCGTCCAAAAATAGCCCTCGCGTTTCTTCAAAACGGGACGTTAATATAGCTAAATTAGGATAACCCAACCTCCCTAAAAATTCGGGGTCTGTTCCGAATTTTGTAAAAAAATTCCGAAAAGGTAATAAAATTCCGAATTTCATTATGAATTAATCAAACTCTTCTTTATATGTAAAAAAATTATAACAAAAATACTATTATTTTGGAAACAAAGCGTAAGAACAAAGATTGATCTGTACGTGCGAAATTTCGGGACAACCAATTAGGCAGCCATTACAGGATGATATGTTTGGCGTGGTAAACAATCAAGTATTGCGTAAACATATTAAAAATTAGATGTTACTGATTTAATAGTGTTAGGTATGCCCAGTGGGCAATCATTTCTAGACCCTAAAAATGCGTTGAGAGGAGAGTTAGCTGTTACTCATTCTGTTTTGCGTTGTATTTGACTAATTGTTTCACTTAATTAAAAATTATAAATGTCTATTATCATAACATAAGTTCCCTTTGTCTAATATCTATAATATAAAACAGAAAATACATGTGTCTGTGTGTGTGTGTGTCTGTCGTAAGAACTCCTCCTAAACGGTGAACGGTAGCGACATGAAATTTGCACGAGACATTCTAAGATACATTTCTAGGTCAACTGCGGTATTTTCAACTTTCAGAATTAATTAGTTTTTAAGATATTTAATTGAATAACGAAAATTACCCGCAGTCAAGCTTCCTGTCAGCAACCTTCCTTCTCGTATAGATGACAGGATATTTGTTTCTAATTCTTCATAATCCACCAATCCGGTAGTCCTATTTGCTATTTTTTGACTCGTGTGAAACCTCTATTTTTTTATATCAATTTATCTTTTTTTCGGTTTGGCACAGTTAATGTATAGACGTTTTTTGTCAATAACTTCTGAAATATTTATTGCGCGGCAATTATTTTTACACCATCTTAAAGAGCAGGAAATTATCGTTTTAATGATATTATTACTTTCTCGTATACGAAGTATACAAAGAGAAAGTATTGTAATCGTCAAAAAATTCGAACTCGAGATTTTGACGGATCTCCACGTTTCAGACCTCCCTGAGTCCGAGAAACACAATTTTGGAATTATGTCTGTGTGTCTGTCTGTCTGTGAACACGATAACTCGAAAACTATTAGAGCTACGGGGATGAAATTTGATATGTGGTCTTTAAACATAATTTGTAGGTTTCTAACAAATTTTGGACAAAATCCGTTAACGGGAAGTCTGTCTGTCTGTATGTCTGTCTGTATACTCGAAAACTATTAGAGCTAGAGGGCTGAAATTTGGTATGTGATCTTTACAAATAATTTTGTAGGTTTCTATCAAATTTCGGACAAAATCCGTCTACGGGATGTCTGTCTGTCCGCGGTCATGCGAACACTATAACTCAAAAACTTGAATAGCTAGATGGATAAAATTTGGTACACAGTTTTATCGTCATGAATGTAGGTCCGTATAAACTTTTGGGCCAAATCCATCAAAGGGTTGACTGTCTGTCGGTCTGTATAATCGCATCTCCAACGAATCCGCTGTCTCCACACGCATGCGTACATAACGCAATCTTCTGTGTATGATATTTATTGACTCCTCCTTGGCGCTTTTTTTTCATCCGATTCTCCATGCGCATGCGTATTTGGTAGCAATCTGTGCGCGTGGAAGGATTGTCCTTGAGCCAAGAAAGAGTAGAAATCGGTATTCATTTAATCGGAACCCATCTCTTCGAATTTGATTTTTTACCTAAATATTTTCTGATAGTCATTGGATCCTGGGTTATAATAGGTTAGAATTTTTTTTATCCACGCGGGGGGAGGGAAACAGCACCTATTTCGAGAAGCTGGTTTTTATTGTGGTACAATGTTTTCTCAAATTAACATTTGAATATTCATTTTAAGCACAATTTGTAACAATGTTTTCTATTGTTATAAAATCAAATTCAAACCAGTTCATTACTTCAAGAAATATTTTATTCACGTGCTTTTGCTACTGTTGAAAATACGATAAGAAAGTACGCTTTCTTCGGACATTTAACTGCAAAGTAAACTTTTTACATCCGGTTTTATGCTTGATCATGCATAGTTTATATTATGCGCTTCCATTAATCCAGTATTTTGATTACTATGCGATGCTTCTCGTTTAATTTTCATAAATTATCTTAATCAGTGAGTAAGTGCAAGTTGATTGAGTCCTGTTCCTTCCGAACAGCGAAAAACAGACAGACAGACTTCCCGTGGACGGATTTTGTCCAATATTTGGTAGCAACCTACAAATTATGTATAGAGATCACATACCAAATTTCATCCTCGTAGCTTTAATAGTTTTCGAGTTGTCGTGTTCACAGACACACAGACAGACATAATTCTACAATTCTGTTTTTCGGACACATGGAGGTCTAAAACGTGGAGATTCGTGACAATCTCGAGTTCCAATTTTTTGACGATTACAATATTTTCTCTTTGTATACTTCGTATACGAGAAAGTAACCAGTGGGAGTGGCCTCCCCTAAACTTTCTCGTATATTGCTCAAAAATTTGTGATTTTCCCTCCCCTTGCGTGGATAAAAAAAATCGAACCTACTGTAATCCAGAATGCAACGAATATCAGAAGGTTTTTCATTGCAGATTATAGTGATTGTAAAATATTTAAGTGAAGAATCATATTAAAAGAGATGCCTATGTATTAAAACTTAGCAATATTTATTTTCCATCACACTCCAGCAAGATCCGCTATTATACGAGCGAGCGAAAACAAAACAGGAGATAAAACATATCTATCACAAACTACGTCTCAAGGACAAAGTGACGTAATCCTCCCGCTTGGTACCAGAGATTGCTAAGTACGCATGCGCATGGAGATCAGTTTTGAAACGAATGCTTAACAAGTATGCGATTATACAGACCGACAAACAGTCAACCCGTTGACGCATTTGGCCCAAAATTTTATACGGACCTTCATGACGATAAAACTGTGTACCAAATTTTATCCATCTAGCTATTCAAGTTTTTGAGTTATAGTGTTCGCATGACTTCGGACATACAGACCTCCCTTTGACGGATTTTGTCCAAAATGTGATAGAAACCTACAAATTATGTTTAAAGACCACATACCGAATTGCATCCCCGTAGCTCTAATAGTTTTCGAGTTATCGTGTACACAGACACACACACGCAGACAGACACACACAGACAGACAGACACACACACAGACAGACATAATTCCAGAATTGTGTTTTTCGGATTCAGGGAGGTCTAGAACGTGGAGATTCGTGACAATCTCGAGTTTGAATTTCTTGACGATTCTTTCTCTTTGTATACTTCGTATACGAGAAAGTAAAATGTCTCCACGTTGGCAGAGTGTGGGGGTTTCTAAGATGAGGTTCAGGTTCGGACATCGTCCACGTCATCTTACCATGATTCAAAATTGCGATTATCATTAATTCAGCTTCAAAATTGGGCATAAATCTATGATCCGTTTCATTCCTGCTTCTGTCTCAAATTTTAAATAGGAAAAAAATGGCCATGACATGTTTTATTTCAAATAAAACTTCTTCGCCAACATCTTCCAACCAACCAGCATTCTTCAAATCTTTCTTCAGAATATTACTTAATATTCGAGACGAATTACTAATGATGGATGCCAGGTTAATAATCTCGCAATCTTTGACGTCAGAGTTTTTAAAGAAAACTCGTGAAGGTCAATCAAAGGATCGGAAAAACCTGATCCTTATAACTCAAACTTAGAGTCTGGCATTTTTGAGGGACAAGTGATACAAACTATAGATTATCTCAAAGAGTTAAATCAAAAATTTTTTTAATGATTTTCGTTTAATTCGTTTGCTGTTTTTAGGTTTGAGTTCTCTCTGTCATGGTCTATTAAATACAGTCTGGTTTGACATTTATTTTGCATATTTGTAATTAATTAACGATTCAAGGTTCTATTATTTTTAAAAATTTCAGAAAGCATTTTCAATGATCCTACAGCACATGAATTAATAAATAACACTCGGTATGATCAAAATAATTTTATTTTATCATTAAACTATAGACGTCACAACCTTCAATCAATAAATTTACATTTAAGTTCGAAATTATGTATTTTAAAATTGAAATTGCAAGTGTTTAAACAAATTAATGGGAGTGTAAAAATCGACACTCTTTTAATTTCATAAAGATGCACGTAACGTTGATATGAACATTTATATAAATAAAATAAAACAGCTGTCTTATCTGTTCTCATTTCGACTTTTACGAGGAATGATCTCACTTAAAACTAGTCGTCAAAATTACTCGTGTTCTTCACGTGTTTTACAAAGAGAGGTTTTCGATCTGCATCATTAACAATTCTCTAAAACTATTCAAAGGGCAGCGGTGTCTTAGTGATAAATTCTCAGCTTCGAAAGCCAATCTAGATCCGCCGGGCATGTGGGCCTGTTGCGCGCTAAGGGGTCTATTCTGGTACCCCCGGTTGAGTTGGGAGTTGGGTTGGGTTCCGTTGTTAACGTGTGGAACCCAACCGGGGGTACCAGAATAGACCCCAAAATCATCCGTAGGACCCAAAACGTCCTCCCGCTGGTGTGGTGCGGAGGTTTGGAGAGGAGGAGCCAGCTACTGTGTCGTCATCTGCCCGCGGTTCAAAATGACGAGGTCCGTTCCAAAAATAGCCTCGTGTTGCTTCAGAACGGGACGTTGATATAACTAAACTAAAATAAAACTATTCAAAATAGTCTTTTTACTGACGGTTTGAAACTTTTTTTAACTTCGTAGGTTTCATATTTTCAGGCCATAAACTCTGCAGCTGTTATCCAGAAAATCACTTTTACGCCATTTTAAAATTCTAAAACTATTTATTCGATGATGGCAATTTCATCGCCATAATGCGTTTTCTCGTATCTCCACACTTAAAAAAATATTTTTAAATTGACTCATTCAAGACTCATCCGTAAACACTTCAAACGCGTTGCAGTTATTTTAATCTATTGCGCAAGAAGAGTAAGAGGAAAATTTACGAGGAGTCCTTTTTCTTCCTGCATAAGAACGAAACACAACTTTGAGTTGGATTTTAGATAACATGCTTGCTGTCTGACAGTGGTGATAACTTGCGTGAAAATAAATGTATATTTAATACTAGTTGATAACCCGGCGTTGCTCGTGATCCATTTTTACTTTCTCGTATACGAAGTATCCAAAGAGAAAGTATTGTAATCGTCAAAAAATTCGAACTCGAGATTTTGACGAATCTCCACGTTTTAAACCTCCCCGATTCCGAAAAACACAATTTTGGAATTATGTCAGTCTGTGAACATGATAATTCGAAAACTAATAGAGCCACGGGGATGACATTTGGTATGTGATCTTCACACATAATTTGTAGGTTTCTATCAAATTTTGGACAAAATCCGTCCGCGCGAAGTCTGTCTGTCTGTCCGCGTTCGTGTGCACACTATAACTCAAAGACTTGAATAGCTAGACGGATAAAATTTGGTACACAGTTTTATCATCAGGAATGTAGGTCCGTATCCAATTTTGGGCCAAATCCGTCGAATGGTTGACTGTCTGTCAGTCTGTATAATCGCATACTTCTAAGCATTATAACTCGTAAACCCTAAAGCTTTGATAAATAAAAATTGGTATGAGGCCTGCTAACAATAATTATAGATCCGAGCCCAATTTTCGTTTCAATCGGTCGAAAAGAAAGTGTTCAAATCGCCTTTTTGTCTTTTCTCATCACACAATGACGGGAAGTCGTTATTGCGTAATTGCGCGATTCACTTGCGCTAATCCTTTCCACTTCTATCCACGCCTTTCGCCTCCAAGATTCCGATTCCCAAACTTTTTTTCTCCACTGCGGTTAGGGACGCTTGTTCGTTTCGCTGCCTTTTAGATTATTTTTTCTCCACATTGTTAGGAGTATACGAGAAAGTTTAGGGAAGACCACTCCCGCTGGTTTCCCACAAATATTGCTATAAACTTTTTCCAGCAAACGTAAATCTCCTATGTTGAAATAAAACTTTCAAATCTATTCTTTTTATTACCTTATAACAATATGGTTTGAATGAAAACGCGAGAAAAAGAAAACCTATTTTATACTCTTAAACAATATACTGTATAATAACCAATACAATCTTTCAATGAACAATTATACTATATAGAATTTTCTCGGTGTTGCTGATTAAAAATATAAACTTATTTTTTAGAACAAATAAAATGTTAATAAAAGTATGTGCTGCGAAATAAAACATCAACAGACAAAAAAAAAGAGATTAAAAAATACAAGACAGCGATTTTTTTCCGTCTCACTGGCCGAAAATCATTTGCAGAAAAAAGACTTTTCCAAAAACTTTAAAAATATACTAAAAATTACGAAAGTTACACAGAAGCTTCAAATTATTGCCACGAGCATGGAAAGTCGCTTCCCAGCAATGTTAGTCTTATGGTTGAGAAGAGAGTTTTACAGGGGTAAGTATGGAATGACTGGCAGCAGCCAGGCTTGGACCCTTGACCTCGGCGACAAACTTGGAGACGAAATGTGGGATCTCAAAAGTGCTGGAATTTTCTTTATATTCTATTATGGGCCGAGATCCAGATTTTTCCCGATGATTCCATGTGACGTCACGACCTGCCGGGGGAGACTGTATAAGGAGCTTGCTTGGATTACGGAGGAGTGAATGTTGATCGACTTGAGCGTGTTGATCGACTGAGATCGCCTTTGGAGTGCGAATCCCTGCTTGGAGTTCTATCCGTTGCTCGAGCTAGTAAGTTGTTAGACGCGAGCGGTATTGAGAGTATAGTATTGAGTAGTGTGTTAATCGACTGGAATGACTTTGGAGTTTCGTCTGCAGTGTGAGCTGCAAAGCCGGTGGGCTGAGCGCTATCGAAAGTGCTGTTACTGTTATTGCTAGTGAATTGTTGTCTGTTCGTGTTGCTAATCTGTATAAAAATTATTGTTCCTGTTACTTGCACTATGTATTTTTCCTGCATATTTGTGAATAAACCTTCATTCTCCATTATCCTGCGTGTTGAACTGTTTCCTCCATACACCCACAGAACGATTCTTGTTACATTACTTTTATTAGAACGGTGAAATTTTTGACTTTACAATGATATATAAATTACGGTTCTTCGATGGCAATATATGCAGAAAATTCGAGAAAATAGGAAATCACTTAACATTAATTAATAAATAAAAATCTAATTCGAATTTTTTTCAAAAAAAATTTCGGCGTTAGCTCCCTCTTGTGCTAATCTATCACTGTGCCAAATATGTCCCGGTAAATCAAACGGTCTGGGCTTGCATAGGGAACAAAACAAACCGAACTTACAAATACATACGCAGAAAATAAGCTCTTTGACATAGAGAGATTTTCACTGGACAGAGTGGCAGTCTGCGTGTAAATAAGCGCAATAACTAAAACTTATGTAATATTTTCAGTCAACGCTTAATGCAATGCTCTACAGACAGGACCTTTGGGGATAGAGATATCAAATTTGTAAGATAGTTACTTCTTGGGTAGTAGATGCCCACTAAGAAAGTGTTTTTCTAAATCTAAATCTTAATTAAAAATAATTAAAATTAAAAAAAATTCTGTAATAAATTCAGAGCAAATTATCACACAAAAGCCATTTTTACACTACTTTAAAATTAAAAAAAATATATACCAATTTTATTTACGTATAATTTTTTGTTAAATTTAATAAATTTTACAAAATTAATCTTAAACGTAATTTGTAACAATGCTTTTCATTTTTTGCAATGAAATTCAAATTAATGTTCCATCAAATCTACCACAGATTTGCCAGTGTTAAAATCATGATAAAAAAAATTGCTTTTGTAGTGTCTGAATTATAGCTCGCGCAGCATTTAACCTTTTTTCTAAATATCTCTTTTCTATAACTTTTATTTTTTACTATATTTAATTTTATTCATTATGTAATTTTATTGGCAACAGTGAAAAATATTTATTTTTTTAAGGTATTTTGTTTTTACTTTGGCGATGATGATTTCCGGTGTTGATAGTGTTACGAAAATCGTCTGGTCGGTGTATGATGAAGACAATCCAACACGCAGGATCAGTGGCGAATCCGGGGGGGGGCTATCGGGCTACCGCCCCCCCCCCCCCCAGAGCCAAGCCAGAATTCTTGATATTATTTATAATCATTAAAACTGTTTTTTCTTAATTTCCCTCTTTAAAAAAATAATAAAAACGTTTCAACATTTCTTTCTGGCTTGGACAGGCTCGAAAATTTTCCAAATTTTTTAGTCATTCCACTTGTAGCTTTGACGCGGTCGAAGACATTTTTTGGTGTAATTTTTATTAAATTATCGAAAGTATTGCATTGTTCTTTATGATTCTTATTGTTAGGTGATTCAAGTCTGTGAAGTTAAAGAGTTTTGGTTTACTTTAGCCTTGAGGTTTGACATTCGTCACGACGATACAAACTTTTTATGACCTCC
>BGPR01004124.1:0-118951 GCA_013235015.1 Araneus ventricosus | reverse complement strand
TGCACTTACGAAGGAACGAAATTCTCATTTCAAGAAAAAAGCAACCCTTTCTCCGATAAAATTAGAGGCACTCGGAGCTGCAGTAACCACAGACCTAGTTTGGCGCGTGACTTCCGCTTTTGCCGTCCTCATTTGGCTTTTTATCGCTTTCGCTCAGTAGTCCAGTCATTAAGTAGTTTTTTAAATCAAATCTTGGAGGAGTTCTAACTATTTGCTCCTTGAATGTTTTTTGGGTTCTGATAACGAACCTGAGATTTGCCACCAAATATTTTTGTTGAAATTTTAGTTATAGCCAAAAAACATGAAAAGAACTATTTTATCCCATTCTTTTCTTATAACTTAAAAACTATTAATTTTTGGTATATCAACATTATATATATGAAAATAATCCGCACAAAATTTCCTACAACTTGTATCTTCACAACTTTTGCAGCACTGCTTGTTTCTGAGCTGACGAGCCGCCACTGCTTCTCAGAAACGAGAAAAATCTGCCCTTTTAACGCAGTTGCCGACATAACTGAAATTTTAACTTTCAAAAAGATTTTAAGGTCGAAAAGATCTTTGAAACATAAATCACGAATTTGCGAAAAAGCTATTCCTAACATTGTGTTCAATATTCTTTTCCAATTTATTTTTTAATCAACGATATTGCCGATCTAAATCTAGTACTGTGGGAATTTGTCTTCCGAATAAATAATTGCATGCTCAGAGGTAACCCTCCTCTTTTCATTAGGAATATATCGCAACGAATAAGAAAAACTACCGAGGAAATGTATCTCACGTTTTACGGGTCAAGCTAAATCACACGCTCTCCGATATTGGAAGTATAATAGCCGGAACTCCACAGGGAAGCATCCTTGTCCACTACTCTATACAATCTACACCTCTGATTTCCCCAAGACCAACCAAATCATGAATTGCTTCTTTGCGGATGATACTGCCATCTTAGCCCAAGGTAGCACCATAAATTATGTCATCCACACACTTCAGAAAGGCCTAAATAACATTGAGGAATGGTGCACGCTTTGGCGTGTTGCCATCAACACAAACAAAACCCATGCAGTCATGTTCCGTAAAGGTACATCCAGGAAAGAACTAAAAACTCTCTCGTTCTCTGATGAAGATCTCACTTGGGACAAAGAGGTCAAGTACCTTGGGCTAATCCTAGACGACAAGCTCACCTTCAGAAGCCATCTTAAATACAACACAGAGAAGTTCTGGACCAAAGTTCACCTGCTCATCCAACTTATTGGAAGATCTCCTCTTACACTAGAAAACAAGTTGCTACTTTTCAAACAAGTTCTGAGACCTATCCTGACATTTGCAGCGCGAATTTGGGGCCTCGCAGCATTTTCCAACCTTAAAAAAGCACAAATCCTCCAAAACAAAATCCTTAGAATCTTAGTCAATGCTCCCTGGTACGTTAGAAACAGTGTCATCCACAACGATCTGAAGATTCAAACTATAGATGAATTTATTAAAGAACTCTCCAGGAATTTCTTCCAAAAACTTGTAAACCACACCAACCCTACTGTCCTGTACCAACTCAATTATACCCATAATAATGGAAAATATGCCTTTCCTTATGCCTCTACAGAATGGTTCACCCCTCTTAAGCCTCCATAGTTCGCTCATGCTACCTTGCCCCGCTGCATCATGCTCTTGTTCTCCCATCGTTGCTTTTGCATTCCATTTTCCAGCCCATCCCCTTCATTTGCCTGACAGGTTTTAGCATGTTTCCCATCTGATTTACCATTGGTGTAGTCTATGTTCCTCTAAATCTCTTTGCACTCATTCTGAGTAAAAGTGTTTTAGCACTAAAACTCACAGCCATCCAATTCAAGTCTCACGTTTTTAATAACTTTCCCTACGCTAAGTAAAGAAATTTTGACTGTTAATCATTATAATTAATTTCGTTTAATACTTCGCGAAAACAATTTTTGGATTAGAAATCCATATTGATTCAAAGTCTCGCAACGAAATCAAGTATGTAAATGTTATCCTCAAAGGTTATACTGAAGATTAAGAATACCGACTTGGGCAGCGGCGGCGCTGCAGTCGTTTAAGAAAATACTTAGCTCTTCCGCGGGCTCGTATACCATCTTCTGCAGACACCACTTCCAAAGAATAATGCGAAAGCCGTGTAGTGTCATAAAGAAAGCACCAGCGTCCTTTATTCTAATCATCATAATAATTTCTATCATTTAAAAAAATTATTTTCGTTTTTGTTTATAAATAATGACTTTCCTTTTGTCTATGGGCAATGGCTATAACATTTCAGAATGTTTATGATAGAGATAAACGATAGAAATTTGTCATTCATTTAAATCATTTTCGATAAAAGTCAAGAAGCACATATTAAAATTTCCTTTCTCATTTCGAGGAATGCTGAATATTGCCACAGAAGTGTTCTAGAGACTAGGTTTCTTCCTAAAGAATTATTTCGTCCTAATACTGTTTTTGGCATTCGATACGAACGTAATAAATCTAATCAAAATACAATTAAAAGTAAAAAAGCAAACAGCAATAAAAATTGCTTTTTCTGTGATCTCACTAATAGTTCGCTTATTATTTCGTTCGCATAGGAGGGAATCATGGTCGCTTGGTTCTCTTTATCCAACTTAGATGGCACTGCGATCGTTTATCAAACGCCTGAAAAGGGACCTCTGTATCTACTTCTCTGTGCTCCAGCCTTCTTTAATGAACCGAAAAATCGAGAGACAGACGGCAAGTGAGTCACAGATGAAGCGCCCTCTGTTATCATTCTAGAATCATGGAGTCGGTGTAAAAGAGAGAATGCATTGTAATGTAATGTAAAGATTAATAACAGAAGAATTCATTTATAATGAAAGATTTGTAACAGAAGATAACAACACTTCAGAATTATTCATTTCAGAAATTCATTTTAGTTCCTTTTATGTGTTCTCTCACTTGAATGATTACGGTGAAAAATTGCCTCTACAGAATGTAACAGCTTTGTTTGCATTTTACTCATTACTTCAGAAAATTCATCATATTAATAGAGCATATAAATGGCTTCTTTCTTTTTAATCGTTTATATTTCTCATTTAGATTATTAGTCAGACTTTTGCTTTTAAATTATACCTTTTATACTGAGTGTTTTTGCATGATATTTAACTAAACTCTCTGGTTTTTAGAGAATATTTGTTACAAATGTTATGTATTTCCATATTTATTAATTAATAAGGTCGTTCAGTAAAATCATATGACATTACCCAGATAGCACGTAAGTTTGCAGCAAGTTTGATTTTGACTTGCTATTCCCTTGTCACGGCAAAATTTGACGCGTCAAACTTGAAACGAACTTGTAGCAAGTTCGCTGTGACAACTAGCGCCACCCTCGCTTGCAAAGCATTTGCTGCAAGTTCGATGTGACAAATAGCGCCACCTCCTTTGCAAATCAAACTTACAGAAAATTTGCAAAACAAGCTTCATGCAAAGATAGCACAATAAAGAGATAATTATCTTTGTCTCTGTTTTAAAAAAACATCCGATTTTTAATAGCATCTCCTAGACCGCCCTTTTTGTTCATTCAATAAATCAATGATAATTTGTGAAAAAAATAACTTTTTTATAAAAAAAAATTTTTGAAACATTTTCCATCTTTTTACTAAATATATCACTCGCACTTTAAAGAAAACTATATCGCCTTTTAATTAATTTTGAAATTTTAACGTTTATAAACAAAATTAAATCCAAGAAACAGTCAGTGTTTGTTGAAAAATAATAACCTAGACATTTTGTCCCATTTTAAAGTAATTACTTTTGAACTCTAATTTCATAATTTATTCTGCTAGCAAATGTAGTTATTAGCGAAAATCGCTCTCTCTTTGACTTCAAATCATATTCTCAACTCAAAAAATTAATGAAATCAAGAAAAACGTTTAAAATAAATCGTATACGAATCGAATCGAACAATGTATTAGCGAAATCTGTTTTCTGTCAGAGTTCAGCTGGCTCAATGGTTAGCGTCTCCGCTTCGGAACCAGGAGGTCGCGAGTTCTATCCCGGGTTGTGTTCGTACTCTGTTTTTGCTATAATTTGCAATGCAAGCTTGCTGCAAGTTCGTCCTATGGTGACTTCGAGGCTTGCGTTAACTTGCTGCAAGCTTGTTTCACACTTGCACACTTGTCGTGACAAATTTGCAGAAAGCTTGCAGACTTGCAGTGCAAGTCTGCTGCAAATTTGCTGCAAACTAAAATTACTATCTGGGTATTTTCAGTTTTCGTCATTTTTTATATAATCTTACTGTAAGACTAAATGACGCTGTTTAATGGACCTTATGCATCGTTTGGGTTCGAGAGTATAAAAAACAGCTGTGGAGGAATAAACAAAACGATTGGCCTATAAGCGACTCAGAAATAAAAGCAGTTCTGAGTCAGCTGTTTAAGACTGACCAATGGCTGCCTCCGGCAGGTCACGTGTCGGAGGATGTGACGTCACATGCATAAGCTCCATTTGTTGTTGATTTAGAAAGGAAAATATCGCAAAACTAAATAACTCCACAGAATTGAAAGAATACCTTGATTAAGTGATTTCAATTAATTTCTTGTTGAAATTTAAAAAGATTTTGAAAGAGATTGCATAATTTTACCTTTACAAAATGTTAATTTCCTGTGAAATTAAAATAAAAAATATATAATTTGAAAAAACTTTTCATAAAAAAATAATAAATGTTATTTAATAATTTGAAGTGTACTTTATACTTGAAGAATACGTCTGCATGTTTTTAATGATTAGTTCACAGCCAACACCCGAATGAAAGAATTTTTTTATTTTGTTTTAAATACAATAGTATCCTTAATAAATTTTTTATTTTGTTTTAAGTGCAATAGTGTCCTTAATAAATTGTTAATTTTGTTTTAATAGCAACAAAAGTAACCATTTATTAAGGAAATTCTCAAAATGAGTGGAAAATACAGTATTAGTATCTTTTGTTGACATCGTTATAATAGAGATAGGGTTTCTGTCTACGTCAGAATTCCGTCATGCAGACAACAGTGTGATGTCACCTTGTTCAGTTTAGAGGGCGCTAAAGTCTATATGGAATGCAATGTTAGTCGAGTTGACATCAATGCGTCTGAGAGTGAAAGCTCTGTATGAACTACTTTTTGAATTGCTTAGCGCTGGGCAGAGAATGGCATTAATAAGAATGAAACATTCAAGTTAAATTTCACCATTAGACAGTGGAATAAAATATAAGAATGCTGATCTATACATCAAATAAGAAAAAAAAGTTCTTATATCACACACTGAGTCTCACTGCTATTCAATTTTACTCAGCATGAAATTGACTGAATTAGGTTGAACTCAGATCGTTATTAATAATTGGGAGAAAAAGAAACACGAAAGACCCCCGGCTATTAATAATTAGTCCCGTAATAGCTAGATTTCATGGAGGAGGAATTGCATACCAAGATGGGTAGGGGATGAATAACAGCGTTTGAGTCGGAAAAGTTACATCTGGATGATTTAGAATATTAATAATTGCAATTGAAATAAAGACTTATTACGGTGGTTTTAATGTGAGATCAACAGATCAGACCGAAAAGCGAGGGAATATTTATGATACCGATAATTATAATTTTACTTTACTGAGCAAATCGCAAATAACAAGCAGATGGTATTAAAAAGAAATTCACTGCTATACAATTCATCGTAATACAAACTGATCCTCGACACCACTTGAAAAGTTATTAGTGTTTTCCTACATATCTGTAGCCGTGGCGAATGGCGCTGTGTTATTTGAAATGAGAGAAGGTTAGCACTCCCCTTGGCAAGGACGGAATGGCCTCTGGGCCTATAACACATATACGGTTAAGGCACTGCTGCTTACTTCGCAGCAACTTAACGAAATTTTTTCCTCCTCGAATCGTTAATCTGGTGCAAAAATTAAAGAGAGATTAAGGAAAATATATCAAATTTAAGAAGTTTAAAAGAGGAAGACGATCTTGATCTGATTAATGACTTAGAAGTCAGCAAATGCATATGAGATCAGAAGCGACTTCTCTATAGAATCAAAAATTTGCTACGAAATGATGAAAATTGAGGTTTGATTACTTCAAAATACCATAATTTATTATTATTTAATCCAGAATAAATAGCATTAAATTATTCAATTTAAAATTAGTGACAGTAGCGGCTAGGATGGATCAGATGGTGATGCGAATTCCTAGCCCACTTAGATACGAGCTGCTTTCTACTGCTTGATGCGATGCAATTTGATGATGATCGTCTCGACAACCCGCTTGGATTCGCTTCTTCGTTTCTCTATTGCTGATGAGATGTGCTTCCACCCAACGGCCGCGCGCTAAACTAAAGGTTCTGCGTTTCAACCTCCGGCGGGAGAGGACTCTTCCCCCACCATCCTACATCAGTGTTTACATTTTGGACTTGGACTCACTCGCGTTGTTTACTGTGTGGACTTAGAGCAGTCGCGCTGACTTCTTACCTCTCTAGTGCTCCTCCCTCTGGATTACGCGTGTGTTGTGATTCCTTGACTTACCAAAGCTGTGTTAACCCAGCTGATATATGGCTACTCAAAACGAGACGATTGCTAACAGCGAAGGGGTAAGCGCCGACACTTTACACTTTGCTCTTAGTGTTTGCAAAGATATTGATATTTCTAAGTGTACCGGTTCTGAGGAGTGTGATATTTATGTTTGTAAAATTGATGCATATCTTGATACTTTGGAAAAAGTTTCCCCAGTCTGTTGAATTATCAAATGCTGTCCATATGCTAGATAGATCTCTTAACCGTATTTTGCATAGGAAAATTAGTATTCTTACAACCTTATTGTCCAATCAAATTATTGCTAATGCTTATACAAATTCCCATGTAAATAATATCTTTTCCGATGGAGGTTCTGATAGTGAATAGTCTTCCACATCTAATGCATTTCACAAAAAGAGTAAGAAAAATAGGAGATCCCCTCAGAAAGAAGCAAATGCTTCAAAAAAGATTAAACAATCCTTTGAATATCAAATAAATACAAGCAATCGCTTTGCAAATTTGGAAAATGAACAAGACCGTTACGAAAACCAATCTAATCAAGATGATGAAATAAAGGATATCGATAATCAACAAGGACTCTTCAGCCATACGGCTAAAACACGAAGTGAAATAAACTTAAGAAGTTTCCAAACTAGCCAACCTGGTCCGCTACTGCTAACAACTCTAATAATGCCAATAAAAGCAGATACGTTCCTCCTATCTATATAGATAATCCTAAGAACGTTCCTCAACTTCTTGACTTGCTTAGTGAAATCACCAAGGAGAAAATAACAGGACGCATGATGAATAATGATAAACTAAAGATCTTCCCTCCTACGCCCGAAGCTCATAAAGCAATACAAAATAAAATCACTCAAGACGGTATGAAATCTCATACATATGAACTTAATGATGAAAAACAAATTAAAGTTGTCATAAGAGGCCTCTCCAAAGACTTTGATACTTCTGTAATAATATCTCACCTTCAGAATCAGGGATTTGCTCCTACTTTATGTCATCCTATTCGTAACAGGCAATCCAATACAAACTTCAACCTCTTCCTTGTTACCCTACCTAAAATTTCAAAGTCCAAGGAAATTTACCAAATCGAATTCATTGGCCGCATGAGAGTTACTATTGAATCCTTGAGGAAGAACAATCTCCTGGGAAATGTTACAATTGCCAGGAATTCTTTCATCATAGTCGGCTCTGTACCAGAAACCCTAGGCGCATGAAGTGTGCAGGGCCCCACAGATCCAGGGAATGCCCAAAACCTAAGGATACGCCTCCCAAATGCCTCCACTGCAATGGCCCACATACGGCAAACTTCACAGGATGCCCAAAGAACCCTGTTAACAGAAGAACCTTTTCAGAAGCTCCTGAAAATGCCTGGGCTGACCCAGCAATCATCGCCAAGATTAAAATGCCCCCAACTCCTGCAGTAGAGCCAAATCCAAATCCTGCCACCCAATTTATCCCAAGACCCGGTTAACTTGCTTCAAATGCGAACCCCCCAACCCAAGAAGTTTTCTTCAAACAGATGTCTCAAATGATTTCCAGCATGATGAACTCTTTATTCAGCCAAATGGCTAACTACTACCAGATGAAGCCCCCTACTGTTAGCATTCAATAATCAGAGGAACAATAGCCTTAATCTAATCAGCTGGAATGCTGCTGGCATCAAGAACAAAATTAATCAACTCAAATACTTTCTTCGTGACTGGAAACCTGATATATTGGCCTTACAAGAAACCCATCTCAACCCAGGAGACAGACTCAAGTTCCCCAACTACTCGTCCTATCAAACAGACAGACTCACCCATCGAGGAGGTGGAACAGCAATTCTCATCCGAAATCCAATAGATCATCATCCAACCCCTATCGCATCTACCACATTTGAAAATACTACTATCGAGCTTCACTTACCAGACAGCACTCCCATTACCATCTCAAGCATCTATAGACGGCCGCATGGCTCCATCTCGACTCTGGAACTTAACAACATTTTCAACTCGAACAGTAAATGCATCGCAGTTGGTGACTTCAACGCCAAACATAGGGCTTGGAGCTCGGGCACTTGGATCCATGACTACATCTGCAATAACAACCTCATCCTCTTAGCTCCCTGTGAACCAACGCACTTTCCTAACCACTCTAATAACCCAAGCACCCTGGACTTTGGAATTCTCAAAAACTTCTCTTCTGGTGATGCGAATTCTATCAACGCTCTTAGCAGTGATCACAATCCAGTCTCCTTTGAAATTGATATTAATGTCAACCTCCCAGCCATAAGCAAGATTATTAAAACGAATAATTGGTCTAAATTTAAGCAAATTATGAGCACCTCTCTCCCAGGGAACCCCAACATCCAAGACATCAAAGATATTGACGAAGCCATTACGAAACTCAACAGTGCCATCCTCACAGCAATTAACCTGGCCTCCAGATCTAAGCTGATTAATAGTAACTACAGAAAACTTCCGCCTAATATCATTAAGAAGATCACCCTCCGCAATCAAATTAGAAAGAGATGGCAACAAACATACGACCCAAGATATAGAAGAACTGCAAACCGCCTCACAAATCAAATCAGACGGGAAATCAGAGACTATGATCAAGAAAGTTGGAAGGAGTGGCTTATGAGTTTAAACCAAGAAGATAATTCAATCTATATTGCAGCCAGGGAGTTCTCTAGGAAGTACATCCAAATCCCACCCATACTTGACACGGATGGTATTAAATACACCCCCCTGGGAAAGGCAAACGCCTTCAAATACTCCTTGGAGAACTCATTCCAAACTAACCCTGAACCGTACGATGATGTTCACATAGATGAAGTCAATAGAGCAATCCGTAGATACATCTATAATCCTAAACCTAGTTCTAATATCAAACTCACCTCGCCATAAGAAATCTTATCCTTTCTTAAGAAAATCAACCCCAGGAAGGCTAATGGACCAGACGGCATTCCTAACAAAGCATTACAACAAATTCCCACCAATGTAATTACCTTCATCACTAAAATCTTTAACAAATGTCTCCTCTGTAACTACTTCCCCACCATTTGGAAAACAGAGCATGTCCTGATGTTCCCTAAACCTCGGCAAAATCGTAAACTTCCAGGGAACTATCGTCCCATCAGCCTCCTCAGCAACATTGGCAAAATCTTCGAAAAAATTATCCTCTCAAGATTAAAAGAAGAAGTCACGATCTTAGCATCATACCAAACGAACAGTACGGTTTTAGGGTAGGCCATGGCTGCATTCATCAATTGCTTAGGGTAACTAACACCGTCACCCAGGGTTTTAACCACAAATTCTTCACTGGAGGAGTATTCCTTGATGTCCGCAAAGCATTTGACCGAATGTGGCATAATGGTCTGATCTACAAGCTTATCCAGTTCATATTTCCTAACTACCTCATAGTCATCCTTATAAACTACCTTAGAAACAGGACTTTCCGGGTCAAGCTCAATCATACGCTCTCCGATATTGGAAGTATAAAAGCCGGAACTCCACAGGGAAGCATCCTTAGTCCACTACTCTATACAATCTACACCTCTGATTTCCCCAAGACCAACCAAATCATGAATTGCTTCTTTGCGGATGATACTGCCATATTAGCCCAAGGTAGCACCATAAATTATGTCATCCACACACTTCAGAAAGGCCTAAATAACATTGAGAAATGGTGCACGCTTTGGCGTGTTGCCATCAACACAGATAAAACCCATGCAGTCATGTTCCGTAAAGGTACATCCAGGAAAGAACTAAAAACTCTCTCGTTCTTCGATGAAGATCTCACTCGGGACAAAGAGGTCAAGTACCTTGGGCTAATCCTAGATGACAAGCTCACCTTCAGAAGTCATCTTAAGTACAACACAGAGAAGTTCTGGGCCAAAGTTCACCTGCTCTTCCCACTTATTGGAAGAAGATATCCTCTTACGCTAGAAAACAAGTTGCTACTTTTCAAACAAGTTCTAAGACCTATCCTCACGTACGCGGCGCAAATTTGGGGCATCGCAGCATTTTCCAACCGTAAAAAAGTACAAATCCTCCAAAACAAAATCCTTAGAATCATAGTCAATGCTCCCTGGTACGTTAGAAACAGTGTATTCCACAACGATCTGAAGATTCAAACTATAGATGAATTTATTAAAGAACTCTCCAGGAACTTCTTCCAAAAACTTGTAAACCACACCAACCCTACTGTCCTGTACCAACTCAATTATACCCATAATAATGGAAAATATGTCTTTCCTTATGCCACTACAAAATGGTCCACCCCTCTTAAGCCTCCATAGTTCGCTCATGCTACTTTGCCCCGCTGCATCATACTCTTATTCTCCCATCGTTGCTTTTGCATTCCATTTTCCAGCCCATCCCCCTCATTTGCCTGACAGGTTTTAACATGTTTCCCATCTGATTTACCATTGGTGAAGTCTATGTTCCTCTAAATCTTTTAGCACTCATTCTGAGTAAAAGTGTCTTAGGCACTAAAACTCATAGCCATACAATTCAATTAATTTAAAATTATTGGCAGTCTAAAATTTCATAAACTTTAGATTTCAATTATTTTTAAATGTAAACAGGGGTGGCGCCAGAGGGGGGACCGGAGGGGGCCAGGGCCACACCCCGGTCGGGGAAACTTTTTGTACGGGGTATTGAACTGTATTTGATAAATAATAATCTGGTGAAAATTTGAGACCAATTTCATTACATTAGTTCCCTCGTCGGGGAGATCGTGCCCCCCTGTCGGGCAAATCGGCCCCCCCCGTCGGGCAAACTCTAGCGCCATTCCTGAATGTAAATATTGGGATTGTTTAAATGTAATTTATACAGTATAAGAAATCATTTCTTTCTTATCGAATTGAGGTATCATTCTCTTAGTAGGGGAAAAAAACTAAAATCAACTTCTCTGAAGGCTATTCAGCGGTGCGAAAGGATCCAAATGAGCAATGCTTTTAATCTTCCTCGCAGTGCAGTGCATTGTATGTCGTTGCATCTAATCCCTCGTTATTACTCCTTACGAGATTCTAACAATTCTCTAAAAATACTCTTAAGAATATTACCACTATTTTAAAAGCGGATGGCTGGACATAAACTTTCCGAAATTGCTTCCGAGTTAGCTTTGCGCAGAGGCAGTGTCATAGCCAATGAGGTTCTACCGAGGCGTGACTATTGCTAGTTGAAAACTTTTCCCAATACCCCGCCCTGTCGACGTGGAATACCGTCGGTGGAGGCAATTTTTGGGAACTCCTTCGGGAGTTTAAAATTTAAAAAGACAGTTTCAATATTACACTATAAAGTAGGGTTTACACGCGAACAGTAGAAAACCGACAGTAGATCACGTGACCACTTTTTTCTATGTTTGCCACAATTTCTGGAGGCAGAATTAGGCCGTCCATGTTTGTTTATAAATCGTCAATTTGGCATCCAAAAAACTTTTAGCGGACGCGGTTCGTCGGCATCGTTTTGTTTTGGCTTGCATTGTTATTAGCTGTCAGTTTTAAGATGTCTCCTCCGGTTTTTTCGAGACCTTTAACTTTTTCTGAGTATAATAGTTTGCAATTGACTCTTGTGAAAATATCTAAAATCTTGGCTGAAGAAGTAATAGATGCCATTGATTCGGAAGTTAATAAACCCAAACGATTATGGGTAAAATGGATAAAGAGAAGAAATCAACTTGGAGCGTCAAATCTGTTATTGAAGGAATTGGCTGTTGAGGACCCAGCAGAATACAGACTTTTCCTCAGAATGACACCTGAAGTATTTGAGGAGTTACTAATTCGTGTTTCCCCATACATCCTAGGCAAGACACACTGAAAGGGGAAGCTGTACCAGCCAGAACTAAGTTGGAGCTGACCTTAACCTTTTTGGCCAGTGGATGTAATTACAGAGTTTTGAGCCACCTTTTTCTTGTCCCCAAATCCACAATTAGCAAGCTGCTTCCTGAAGTGCTGGACGCAATATATCAAAACTTGAAGGAGTTTATACAGGTTAGAAAACTAATTCTGAAATGTATTTTGCATGAAATCATACTGTTGATATAAAACTCATTTTAAAAAACAAACATTTAACGACATCATTGTTCGGAAATATATATGTCATACAATTTCATTTGGTGCAAAGGTACATCAAATTTGAAAACCTATTTTTCTTAAATGCTTAAAGAAATAAAGCATCCAGTTTTAATTTATTGGTAATGACTTTTGTAAAATGAGGTATGGAGAATTTAAAATTATTATTGATAAATTGTTTTCGTAAACATAATTTAATTACAGTATCTATAAAAGTTAAATGTTTAACCAATATGCTAGGGAAAAAAAGATTTTTACAACAGTAAATCAAAAATGTTTTATAAATACGGAAAGTTGGAATTAAAAAAAAATTAAATTGCATATATTAGTATATAATAATATTTTGCTCATAGTAATGCTGTCCTCACCTAATGCTTTTTGTATTGACTTCAGTATTTGTTGACAAAAGTTTTCTACCTTTTAGTGCACAAATAAAAGCATGTTATAAAAATATTTGTATATATTTTTTTCCTTTAAATTTGGCTTTCAGATTAAAGTTATAGTATTATTTTGTGTAATTATGACAACTGTTGCACATATTTTATTTCAACCAATATATATTTATAAAAAAATCCCCGAAATTGAAATTGATTTGTAAAATCTGTTAGAATCACTTTCAAAGTCCATCCAACAATATTTTTTTAAATATTAACTCCTTTTTTTCAACCGAGAGGTTGAAATTGAGTCTGAAGATGCATTAATACATTTTTTTTTCTTCCTATTTTAAGTGGAATATGTATATATCTATATTTTTTACATTATAGGTCCCTTCTACAGAAAATGCATGGGCAGAAATAAATAAAGGTTTCTTGAGGAATTGGAACTTTCCAAATTGCTATGGGGCGATTGATGGCAAGCATGTACTAATTCAAGCGCCTCCTAACAGTGGATCCCAATTCTTCAATTATAAAGGATTCAACAGCATCATCCTCATGGCCTTGGTGAACTGGGATTACTCCTTCATCTACATTGATGTAGGATGCAATGGATGTGTATCCGATGGAGGAGTATTCCAAAATTCTTCCTTGTATACTAAATTGGAGGAAGGCTGGCTATTCAGTCCTGCAGGATGCATTATTGGGGATGATGCCTTTCCCTTGAAACCTTATTTAATGAAACCGTACAAACTTTGTCCACTGACCACTGAGCAAAAGATTTTTAATTACAGATTAAGCCGTGCTAGACGGGTGTCCGAAAATGCTTTCGGCATTTTAGTTAGACGATTCAAAATTTTGAGTCGGAAAATTGAATGCCAACTGCAAACAACGGACAAGATTGTTAAAGCATCTTGTGCCTTACATAATTGGCTGGGGAAAACATCTTCCAAATTTTATTTTGCTCAGGGGTCTTTGGATGAAGTTCTTGAAACTGGTGAGGTTATGCCTGGTCGATGGAGGTCAGAAATAACTGAATTGTATAATATTCAGGATATTTTTGGTCGCCATCGCCGAGCAACTAAATTAGCTAAACAACGTAGGAAGGATCTCACCAGATTCTTTAATAATGAAGGTGCTGTGCCATGGCAGCATTCTAAAATATGTTAATTTTAAAATATTTGTACATTTTCAATTGTTTATTTAATATTCATCTTTTTTGAAAATAACTTATTTATTTACTTCTCAAATAATTGAGGTTTCATTTTGAGGAAAAGGCTGTATTCTGCAGGATCTTCAAGAGCCAATCCCCCCAATAGCAGATTTGTCACTCCAAGTTGATTTCTTCTCTTGATCCATTCTCGAACTCATTATCGTTTTTGTTTATTAACTTCAGAATCAATATCATTTGTTATTTCTTGTGCCAAGATATTGGAATTAACTACTGCAATCTACTTTAAACTTAAGACAAACTTGATGTTTCCTAAGTGTTTGCATTTTTCTTTTTGATTTACTTAATTTGTTAATAAAGATTTTCTGTGTTTGCTTGTATTTACATGGTCTTTTTTTATTTCTTTTAAAGTTTATATAGGCAAAAAACATAGCTAGAAAAATAAAGAAATTGATTTCTTTAAAAATTATTTTGCCACTGTATATAATTGAAGCATCTATAGATTAGAAAATATAATCTATCGTAAGTTGCAGTGAAATTATATAATTTATATCAGAAACAATAAAGCTAATTCACATAAAGCAACGTAAGCCTCATTATTTTATATAAATTTGTCTTGATTTCAATTAAATAATTTGCATTGCTCAATTATTTTTAAAATAAGTTCAATTTAATAATTAAATAAAGTGCCTAAAAAATCAAGCCTTTTCATGACTGCAGTAATAAGTAGAGGGAAAAAGGCATCAGAATAAAATGCTTTCTTGCAAATAAATAGGTGAGATTTGGACACTACTTATTAGGACATTTGGACTTATTGATATAAAAATTATTTTTGTATAGAAACTTATAACACACCAAATTCTTAATATTGTCCAAAATGTTTTTTACTTTAAATATTGTTCATAAATATTTTAGTCCAATAAATATCCAAATGAGGTATGTTAATAAATTAATATTGTAAAATATCAATGATAAACACTATATTTAGTTGTCAAATATTCCTATAGATTCGATTTATTTCTTAAATTAATAGTATGTTCAAATAAATTTAAAAATCTTCCCTAATCCAATACAAAACAGCTTTAACAATGTTTTTAAAATCAAGAAAACATTTGTTTACTGCGAGGTTTCTAATATCACTATGATTTTAGTTAGCTCAAATTTATTGCTTTCAAAAAGCAAGTGAAAATAAAATTCCAGAAGTCATATCTAAAAAAGATGCTCCTATAACTCTAAAGGAGTACAACATAATTGCATCAAAAGTTTTAGATCATTGGAATCCAGTATGATTTCCAACATCTGTAAAAATTGACTTGGTTATTAAAGAAAAACAGACAAAAATTACAAATAATTTCATCTTTATTTAAAAAATTGTAATTGAAAAATTCTGCTACAAGGAGAGTCCTACTTTTGTTTGGGATTGCTATATATGTCAAATGAAAAAACTTCCAACGAAAATTATTTAAGTACATAAAAAAAAAGAAGAGTTGCAAAATTGAAATAAATATGTTGAATTTAAAAATTAATTCTGAAAACAAATCAGATTTAATATTATTAATAAAGATTATAAAAAATATATATAATTTCACCTTAATAAAGATGGAATAAAATTTTTTGGCCCAGAAAAGGGCAGTTTTTTATATAATGAAAGCATCAGGAAGTCAAATACAAAAGGCACTATATATTGCACTTCAAAAATTTCTTCTATTATTTACTGTAGCAGCCATAACAGCCTTGAATTCTGAAAATGAGAAAACAAAATTAAGCACCTATAAAAACATGCATACAGCTGATCAAACATTATCTATGCAGAGGACATGCAAAGTAAACTTCAGAAACATTCATTACTTTTCAATACCTACAGTGTAACATTAACATCCAAAATATAATTGAATAATATCAAATACATTACATATGAAATACATTTTTCCTACTAAAAATAACTACTATGTATTCTAACAATCTCATAATGAAATATATAATAAATAACTCTACAGTATATTTTAAAAAGTGGGGATCAATAAACTTGGAAACACACCACAGAATAAAGCTTTATTAAATACAAAGACAATTTTCTGGATGCCTTTCCGAGTATAGAATATACTGTCCCAATGAAGATAAAAAGAATCATAAGCATTAAAAAAATTAAGCTACAATCAAACATGCATACATCTGATTAATCATTATCTCAGCAGAGGAAACATGCAAAGCAAACTTCAGAAATATTCATTACCTACAGTATAACATTTTTAGCATGCAACATATAATTGGATAATTAGGATTCTGAAAATCTACATTGCAAATACAATATATTGCACTTGTTAACACTAGAAAATAATTCATTAATAGATATACCTAAAAAAATATTAGAAAAATTTCCTGTATTATTCATTGCAGCAGTCAGAACATCCTTGAATTCTGAAAATGAACAAATTAGTAAAAATGAATCACACAATTGACAGCACTGGTAGAAGCACGCATTGCTGTATTTCGTTTTAAGAGTTGTGAACCTGGCATTCTCTACTGAAGTTTGTGTTCCGATGTAAAAATTCTAAAAAGAATACATTTTATGAATTCTGGAAGCACGCTTTTCTAAAATAAAATATCCGTAATTTTTTGTGAAAGAGTTATTTTTTTATTTGAAGCTACTTTCTGCTGAGTCAGGGACTCAAAAGTATGTTTATTTAACTCTTATGCATTAATGTCTTGACTTTTTTTAGAAGGTGGAACGATTAAATTTAGCAGAGATTTCGGTGAAATCTTGGTTTGCTCTAACAGGCTCTATGTACTGGAACGTAGTTAAATTAAAATTAAGTACTACTTAAATTTCAAAACACTATTCTTAGCAATTTTTTCATGTTTTAAATTTATCTTGCAGGTATGTGAGGTCAATCTTTTTTCTTACACTTGACGGATTGACTCATGAGCATCAACACCTCAGTCAAACTTTGTATATGAGAATTTGAAATGTACTAAAACAAATTTTGTTGCTTTTTTTACCGTTTTGTTAAAAAATTGATTTTTAAATTTAATTTTTTTTAACGCGAGATAATGAAACTAACTTTCTTGAAGCTGACCAGCAATTAAATGTCATATAAAATTTTCAAAACTATATTTATATAAAAACTGCTTATATAGATATTAAATTAAAATCAATAAAAAAAATCTGACTTTGGTAGTCATGGAAGGGGGAGGGCCCGTAAATTGATTTGCCCAAGGGCTAATACCGGACATAATCTGGCCCTGTTGTGTTCTGTTCTACATTTTTTGAAATTTAAAATAAATATATCAAGGAATACTACTTGGATAGTGAGCGTATGATTCTTGAACTTCCATAGTTTTTTTCCCAGTTTTATATCACAGATGTGAATATTTCAGTTGAAATATTGGCAATTTCATTTATTTTATTTTCACATCATTCAGCTCATTCTTTGGCCCTTTTATATTGCTTTTTTTGTTAAATGTTTACATTTTTCTGTTTCTTTTTAAATAAAATTGTTTAAAATAATTGTACTTATTAACCTTTTCCCAATTACAACCTAATTTTAATAATTACTCTCTTAAAAATTGATTGTTTTGTCCTTTTCATCTGATAGCGGTTCAAAATTACGAAGTATGCCACACAATAGTTCTCGTGATGCTTCAAAACTAGACGTTAGTATAATTAAAATAAGCTATTTGTGTCGTGTAGCTGCAAAAGCAACCATCTCCACTTTTCAAAAATACGTTTATTCAAAGATTATATGTACATTTGACCCTCTTAATATCTCACCATCATGAATTGGTAATCAGAATACATTGCCAAAACGCTTCGAATGCCATGCAGTTTATTTTTCAAATCTCAGTTTGACTAGATGTGACAGAAAATCCACTTTTCTCAAAACTTTTCTTATTTGGAGATGGCCACTTTACAGCTACACGGCGCATTTATTACTCTGTATCTTAATTCGAAAAAAATTGCGTTGGTGGTAAAAGGAATTAATATGGTTCAATTTAAAGCAGGAATTCTTTCGATTACCTTCCTACTTTAAAGAAATATTTAAGAATCTATAATTTATCTTAATTTTTTTTTTAGTTGAAAGGGGAAAAAAACAATCAAAACTCTAATGAAATTATAAACACTTTTGCTTCGTTTTCAAGTACGAGATAAATGGAATGAATCTTTTATTTATACATTTATAATGCATCAAAAATTTCACACAAACAACTGTTTGAATTCAACACTCTGTTGCACTAAAGCAGAAACAAATGAATGAGCTCGCGTCAGAAAAACTGCACGTGTGGCCGACCGTGGTTTGGATACAGCCGCTAAGGGAATGGCCGCCGAGAGAAAACGGCGAAGAACCGCCTCGTGTGACCGTAGACTTAGTAATCTTACTGACTCGGGCTAGATCCTAAGCCTATGCCTTCTTCCGATCGCTGCAAGGTTATTGCTTTAGAGAATTAAAATTTAGGGTATTCTTTTTTATAATGTATATTCGGCCTTTTTTTCTATTTTAATCTTTATTTTTTAAAATTTATTATCAGATAGTTTTTAAATAATTCCTATTCTTAGTTACATCATTCAAAATCAAAAGGTATAAAAAAAAATTTCGATGACGTTTAAATTACTCACATGAAAGAAATATTATTTTTTAATAATTTCTTAATTGCGTTCCTATTTTTTGACTTATCTTAAACTTGTATGCCAAAAATTCTTGACTGCTTGAAAAAAGTACAGACTCAAAATTTTCTCTTAAATAGAGAGAGTTTTTATCAAATCCATTAATTTAAATTTATCGAAATCCATTTAGTGAAATTATTTTTGATATTGTAATCTTGAGTTAAGAATAAAAAATGATAATCATTTTTAATTATAATTGTTATTAATTCTTTTTACTAAGAATTACTTCAAAGAAGGTAGTTTAGCAATTTTTATAATATATTGCGAATGCAATTTTTTTTTGAAATGCATCAGATTTTTCAATTTCTTTCTGGTTAGAAGAGGAAGTCATTTTGATAGTAGATTATTCTAAATCATCTGTTTGCCCAAATATGCGATGTTATGCGTAATGTTAAAATACTACGAAGTGGAGAAACTCTCAGGTCATGCAGATTGAAGGGGGGAATTTTAATTAAAATTTCGGCAGAAGGTCATCAAATTAAGTTAGAACATCAGGTTTACTTTTAAAATAGAAATTTTAGTATGTTCTTCGAAATTATCTTGTTTATCATTGCTCAAATGCAAAGAAAAAGAAGGATTAAAATAACTGAATAAGAAAATTTTAAAGTCTGAGAATAGGCTAAAAAAGTATTTTGAAGAATAAAAAATCTAAACAGAGCGGTGGAGTTTATGATAGTGAATAAAACTGTACTGTTTCTAGTTATTTATTTGTAATATTACACTTGAGCGTACATAAGATCTAGCCTTTTTAATTAACTTTTAATTTGGGATAATCATTAAAACGCTTATAAAATTTAAATTCGCTACTGTGAAAGATGGGAACATGAGTAAACACCGATGGAAGTAAAGAGAGTTGTTATTTTTTTCAGACTTTAATGTTATAAGAATTTTCTCAAGCAATATCATAAGCCTTGAATTTAACAGTCACAAAAAATTCTTTATCCCAATTGGAATCAAGAAAAAAACTAAAAAGTTAGAATCATTTATCAAACCAACTATTCTACTATAAAAAAACATCAGAAATCAATCTGTATGCACAGCGTAAATGTTTGCTTTCATTCAAATCAACCGAGTCTTAGCATCCTCTCCCCGCGAACATCGCTAATAAGTTATCGAAGAAACTTATCTGCTGCAACAAAACATGGCGAACTCACAGATAAGACGGCTTCCGCCTGCAAGAACAACATTCTCTTTCCCTATCTCCTTCTCCCTCCCACCCAAAGCCACTGTCGTTCACTCTGAAACGAGGAATACGTATCGGAACGGGAAGTCCGAGTCCTTAACGGATTCCACAGAGAAAAAGTATTCGGAAGAACGCATTCGTTCCTTTCAGCGAGTCGTTCCTTTTGGTCGGACTCGAGTCCTGTCGTTCCTTTTGAGGATCCGGATCTTCGGATTCGTTCCGGAGTGAATGACCCATCACTAATTTGCATATCATTTGAAGTGGAATTTTAAATTTGAAGCTTTCATCTATCTGACTAATTGATTTTCAGAGCACCATATTTCAGAATATGCATAAAAAATAAATGGAATAAAAGTCATACGGCAGTTTTGAATTTATAAAACAATGTTGCTAAATGAAAACACTTTCGAAAATTAACGAGGTTTATTTGTTCAAAGGGAACTTTGGGTCAACTTCCCGTTTTCAGATGATACAAAGTGCGGATCACGATCCTCATACCTCAAACCCCAGACTGACACCAGGAAATGGGATTGAAGCTGGAGAGAAAGAGAAAATCAATATCGAAATAGTTTCACATGCTTGTAAAAATTCGGAGAATTCTGTGAAGATTTTTTATTATGAATTATATGGACGACTTTTTTAGTTTGTTTACTTACATTAAAAACCTTGACTTTATCTGCTTGTATGTTGGACTTCCGCTTTGAAGATTCCATTGACTTAGCATTAAACGGGAATTGCGTAGTACAGGTACTTAAATGTAAATAAACAAAGCAGAAAACTCGCCCATATATTCATCTACATATAAATATACAAATAGTGACGACTGCCTTGCCGATTTGAAATTTATAGGATTTGTAATAAAAAAAATTCATGGAAAAAATTCTTGTGACGTCACAGACACATAACATAAAAATTCTTTTTTTTGTGTGTGAGTGTGATTCGAAGCATAGTACAAGTCAAATCTGCGTTTTCCTTCTGTTGAAATGATATAAAAATGTTTTAACGATGCGAACTTTATTACTAGGATATTTTGTCTTAAATTTAATTTATTTTTGAACCAAAAAGTTATTTAATTATAAATTTAAATATGCTAAAAGTAAAAATTTAATTATGGCTCATAACAAGACAGACATCTATTTTGTGATGCTTCAAAAAACGTGTATAGAAGTTCAAAAATATTCATACAGAGACAACTAATAAAAAAATCTTAATCTATGCATGTAATAAAATTAACCAACATTATCAATGATAAAGTAGGTAGCTGTACGCTGATACCTAATAATACATATATTAAAGAATATTATGGGTATTACATTTTAAAAAGAGCAGTGTGATTATGATTTTTTGAGTGACTTTTTAATGTGTTGCGCTTGAGCTTACCCTATTAGCACGATATGCTCTACGATTTCCCTACGATATCTTTACGATATTGTACGGCATTTAGAATATCGTAGAGATATCTTAAAATATTTTGTGCTAATAGGGTATCGTTAAATTCTTATGCTGTGCTATTTTTGTTTCTGTATGCATGTTGTGCCAATTTTTTGAGCAGTAAAAATTCAATACTTTATTTCACCTTTGGCGGTTATAATGCAAAAGAGAAAGATAAATGCCGTAGGGAAACATTATGTTTCTTACAAGCACGTTTTGTTTCCCTTTCTGAAGGTCAAGGAGATTAAATTAATGGGTGTCCGCCCATACCGCACGGAAGGGTTCAAGTGGTCGTTCCTATTGGGGATTTTAACATTATATCTATGGACCTAAAATGCCTTGCTAAACACAAGTAGCCATTGAGAAGGGTGACCGTTGTTCAGTGGTGGCCAATTCGAGCAGTTTTACTGTAAATGCAGATATGAATTACCAGTGAATGTTCATGAGAAAATAATTTTTTAAAAATGAGAACATTGATGGATATTAGGGGCCCCAGCCCCCTGCTCGCTGAAGCTCGCAAACCCCCAGGAGGATTGCGCTGCAATCCTCCGGGGTTCGCTACGCAAACCCTTCTCGCTTCGCTCTCTACAGTGAAGACACTGTGTGTCCTAGCACAGTTGTTATAAAATCTTCATATATACAGTGAAACCTCTCTGAGCGGCCATCCCTCCGTTCCGAGAAAAATTGGCCGCTCAAAGGGGGTGGCCGCTCTGAAGGGTTTTCGTTACAATTACAAGATAATTGCTATAATACATAATATAAACAAGTTTGACACATATTTCTTATTTAAAATGAAGTTTGAGGCTTATCTAAAGAGAAAATAGTACTTTATTTAATAATTTTTTACATTTTTTGAAAAAAGGATACAATTTGTGACTGTTTTAAGTTTTTACCCTCCTCGGAAAAAAACCATTTTTTCAAGTTCGTTTTTCAGTTTAAAAAGTAAATCTCTAACCTATACGTTTGTCAAATGGGATGGGGAACCCACTCGGCGGCCGTTCAGAGGGGTTGGGTGGCCGTTGCTAGGGGTTATTTTAACATTAGGTCTATGGGCCGAAAAATCCGTGCCACGAAAAATTGGCCGTTAAGAGGGGTGGCCGCTATGCAGGGGTGGCCGTTCGAAGACGTTTCACTGTATATATAACACCCCCTGCTCGCTCCGCTCATCAACACCCAAGAATCACGTTGTGATTCTTTCGGGATCACTATGTGATACCAGCTCGCTTCGCTCGCTTACCGTACAATTATCCGTTTCTGCTAGTATTAGGAAATTATAAGTACATTAACTACTAAAAGTAAATTTAAATTATTTGAAATTGAATGAACTCCTAAAATTAATTTTTCATCAGTTTCTACAGTTAAAATATTCTGGTAGCACAGATATATATGTAAATGTTAGAAAGAAATTTGAAAGGTAATATTTATAATTCAAAGATGATTAAAAATCAAAATAATTTTCATCAATCAGAAATCAGTAATTTAAAACTTTTTGTCATACACTTTTGACTATTTATAAAAACAGTGTATTTCAACATAACTTCATTCCACCAAAATTTTAAGTTTAAAACTGATAAGATAGCCTTTTCCAAATCATCAAAATAAATTTTTAAAAATTGCTTTTTCCACCAAAATTTCAAATATGTCCTCTATACAATGAAATGTAATTCAGAAAAGCTTCCCCACATGTATACATGCTTATTCCATAATTATTTAGTCAAGAAAGATATAGTGTTTTTCTCAGTGTAGTCATTTGTGTTTTAAATCTCAGAAAATTCTTGATCGTCTCTTGTCGTAGAATTATGTAACCCATCTCACAACCTTTTAGCTAAAAAAGGACAGTTTAAAGAAAATAGTGGCTTGAGGCATGCTCACATTAACTATTCAAAATTAAAACCCATAATAACCATTAGCATTTTATTATTGATTAGATACCCTTTTTCAAAATTTTCAAACATCATTCTTTCCTTCAAAATCTTAAACATGCACTTTTTTAAACGAAATGTTGCCTCTGCACATGTAAACACACTCCCTCCAATTAAAAAAATAGTATACCTTCCTTCACTTAATAATAAGTGAAGGAAGGTATACTATTTTTCTCTGGATAGATGGAACTCGGAACATATGAGCTGCCGAGAGATGAATAAACCAATATTTCAGAAATTTTAGCTGAAAAGGACATTCAGTATTAAGCACATATTCATTCATTTGTCGAATCCAAACTGTACGACTCAAACTTATTTAATTCAAACGATCTAAACTCAAAAAAAAAATTCGCTGATTCTGACTTCAAGCCAATTCAAGAATCTTGTCGCCAGGGTTGAGATTGGTAAACAAACTGATCGTTGCCAACGGGGAGAAAGAAATAAAGGTCCTTTTTGCGCCACGCATAAGCGTTTTATATAATATAGATGTTAAGAGGTGGGGGAAGCTTGCTTACAAATACCTAATATGAAAAGGCACCTATTATCAAAATTCTAGACATTGATCAAAGAACAGGTGACTTTTTTCTTGCTTCTATATTATTTTATTAGACAGATATTTTCGTTAGACCATACACGCTTAAATTCCTAACTACGATTCTGATGGGGCGCCAAATTACTCTAACCCAGGGTGATCAAATTTGTTTGGCGTGAAAAGGGTGAAAAATTCTGCTTGTTAAGCGGCGAAATATTGGCTGCTTGTTTTAAAAACGAGGCGCCATCGTATTTGTCCTTTGGTAATAATATTCATGCCCATACTCATTTCTTTGAACTTTTAACCACAAAAAATTAGACATTAAGAGATATATAAGAGTTATTTACGTTTAAACTATCAGGTCATTTTTCGGCACAGTGCACTAAAGAAATTACGTCACCTTTAAATGTAGGTGACTTCTCATAAATAACTTTAAACATGTTTTGGTATGTATTTATTGGATGGGGTAGCTAGGATATTAATAAAAACATTGAAGCAAGGTAGATGCCCAGAAATATAATTTAAATTAATATTGAACAATTAATTAATTCTGGGTACTAAATTATATAATACAATAATAAGCAATTCAAGCTTTATTGAAATAATTCACCTACCTTTGCTGACCTGAAAACCCTAGCTACTTAATTAAAAGTCAATTTGCATACAGTGGTAGTACATTGCATAAAAATAATTAAAGAAAAACAAATTTATTAAAATTTAAATATTTTTTATTAACAATTTTATGGATATTAAACTGCCACCACTTTTAAGATATGAATATAAAATTAGCAAATTTTACTGCTGATGCACACAACATCAAATATATGAAATCTCACAACTATAAAACAGAAATCTATTCTTTACCAAATTTGTAAATGCAAAAAAGGAAACACTCTCATAACGGCCATTTTGATATTCTAATATATTGAATGAGAGATTAGTAGTCTCACAATGAATAATCTTTATATGCACTGAAAAATGTACCTTTCATTGATTTGAACTTTCGCGCACTATGTATCGTGCCACATAACGGATTTAAATCAGTTGAAGCAAGGCATTTCTTGGTTTTGCAACATCACTTGCGGTCAATATTTGCATGGGAAAATATAGTTTTCCCCGATTTTTTAGTTGACTTGGGAAATCTTTCTTGCTCACATTTTTTGTTTGACAAGTGGCGTCTCTCGTTCACAAACAACAGAATCGTTGCAGATGGTAACACTCGCACAAAACTGGATTATCCATCATGATCACACTACTTTCAACTTTTTGTAAGTTATCACTGCTGTTCGCAAAATGAAGAGCACCTAATATAAAATCGCCATTCCAAACGCAAAAAAAAAAAGCTTCAGTCCAGCATGAACTCGAATAGTCCAAGACAATGAAAAAAAGATCAGTTCAAACATAAGCCGCCTGTTGATTTCTTATTTAAATTCAACATTTTAGATCTTTTGTAGATTTTTTAACCAACAGATTTATTCTACTGCTTGCATGCCTGAGAGGACGAGAACCGAAGGAATAAATCCCAACGGTCTCGGAGCCTCCAGGATGCGTGCTATCCCTTCAGAATATTCAAATGAAAAGAGACAAAGGAATCAGCTTTCATAACGGAAAAAACACCTCCAGTCAAGAACGCCAAAATCCAATAACATCTAAATTCATCCGCAACAAGATGGCGAGTAAATAGTCCCGTAGCAAAATTTGAATTTAAAAATTAATAAAGTTGAAACCTTAATGGAAACAACAACAAAAGTTAAGACAAATAATAATTAAATTGAAAACAAAGTAAATAATTAGGAAAAAATTAGAAATTAAATGAAACGGCTAAAAATTATCGTTTGAATTTCAAAATTTGCCAAAGTTGCCACAAGAGATGAAAGAAACTTTAGTGGCAAAGAATTAAATTAATTAAAAATACTGACAAAACCGAAAAATGATGTTGATGCAATATTTGCAATCTAACAGTATTATTTAAAATTCCAGAAATTATTGTTATGGAAAAAATCTTTGAAAGGGGAGAGTTGGATAAAACTTATAAGGAAAGTTCGATCTCAGATGTAAAAGCGTGAGAACCGTGGCAATATTATTCCATTGCATTACACCTCAGATGCTTTCTTTTCCATGAAACATAGGAGATATTCGTTCTACTGCTGTCGATACATATAGTTCTAAATCCTCAGTTAAGAATAAATGAGCTCTTCAGATTAATATATAATTGCTTTCTTATACATTACGCTGATCTTTCGGATGTAAATTCATCCACGAAAACGTGGCACGTTTGTTATATTTTGAATGTTATGTTAGACTTGGCAGTGCCTAACCAGCATTCGTAAGAACTCGTAATTTTTGGCATCTTAGACATGTGAAGCTTTTGTATCTGTGTCTATCTTCTCAATGCTTCTAGACAAGCCACAAATAAGCTCCACGAAAATAATAATGTAGATAACTCTGAAGAAACAGGCAACAGCAGCAATTTACATTCCTATATTATTTATTTTTGAAATGATATAAATCGTAGTGGTAAGAGCAGGTAAAAAAAGATCGATGCATTAATTATTGTACAGAGTGATTCAAAATTCAGCTTAAAAACAGTAAGGGGAGGTAGAAAGCATTAAAATGAAACCAGAAGCATATAGGAATGTAAGACCCAAATATGCCATATGAATGAGCTAGAAGATACAAGAAGATGCAGATAATAGCAGCCAATAACAGGTGAAAACTCTGTTTCACGATACTTTACAAATAGATAGTATATGCACATATTCAGTTTTATAACAAATGTTAAAAGTTCTTGCCACTCACAGTGGATATGGATTAGCGAACCCTTTCGAAAATACTTGGTCATTTTCGTTGGCGATTAAGATTCTTGCGACTGAGTTGGCATGTTTGTCATCTCAACATCATTAGTAAACTGTTGCATGTTCTGAACACGCAGTCGGAGTTTTAGATGACTACTGCTGAAATCCAACTTCAGAGCTGACGAAAAGAGCCCTCCGCCTCTATGATTTGGCGTTTCTAATTATACTTCTTTTCTACAGTGGCGGCGATTGGGTGGAAAAAGTGGAGGGGCGAAAAATTTATGGACATCTAAAAGTACTTCGAAGTATAGGGGTAGACAACAAAATTTAAAACTATAATTACAGAATTAACTAGTGTCCATCCAGTATAAAATTAGCTCTGTGTCCATCTTCTCAGTGCTTCTAGACAAGCCACACCTCGTGCCTAAAAGTACCTCGAAGTATAAACAACAAATTTAAAATTATAATTACAAAATTTGCTAGCTTTGCTGGACAGTTTTTCTTTTTTTTAATAATTCCTAGTTTTAGGCAGCTAATATGAATAATAATTTAATTTTTCCTGCAGAAAGTAGGGGGACGACTGTCCCCCCTTACTCGCCGCCACTGCTTTTCCATGTGATATTGCCTTGTTTTGTACTTTCTATCTCCCCTAATAGTTAGCACGTTGATTTTGAATCACCTATAGAAACCTATCACTGAACAAAATGAAAAACACACCCAGTAAGTAGTTTTAAGCTACATATATACAACTTCTTCTGTAGAAGGCTAGTCACCGCTAGCAATCAGATTTTCATTACTCTCGGAAGCTCCGTCAAGGTGGAAGAAGGGGTGACATTCCTCTTTGCATGAAGATTGCGGTCCTTAGGCGTGCTTTGTAGATCGCCATTGTTTCTTTTCTCAGTTGCATTTTACTGTCATATTAATGATGAACTAATCTCGCAACAAGCGAACTGCTTCGCTCATCTTCTGTAGAGTAAAAGGAGTCGGACCACTAAAACTGTTGCAAGTGAGACTAAATCATGTAGTTCGCCGACCTGAGGCACATCTGTGAAAAGACGAACTCACACGCTAATACCTTTTCTTAGATTGATGAGTTTTTAATAGGGTTTTTTTTGTAAAAGATGCATTTTGTGTTTGCTTGTAGTTAAATATGCTTTTACTTTAACTCTAAAAATATAGTTATAGAATTAACATCTTAACTAATTACTTTTTAAGTACAATCTCATTCTCTGGGCTGGTCTGGGCCCTTAACCTAATAATCTACACATATATACAGAGAGAATGCAGCACAAGAGAACAAGAGAAATAAGTCACAACTAGGGATGTATAATCCACGATTTTTTGACTAATAAATATTTTTGCTATTGCTATTTTTTAATATCCTGTTATTTCAATCACACTTTTAATTTTCAAAAAGACTTATTAAGTATAAGCAAAGTGTTCTAAAAAATGTAAATAAAGAAAATGTTATTTCTTTTTAATATACATACTTTCTATTAATGTTTAGTTCGATTAATGTTAAGTTTTAATGTTTCGTTCTTTATATTGTCAACAGATGACGCCAGAAAAAATTTCTTTTGGATTTTTGTAGAAGGAGATGTTGGAACGTGAGTTCACGAGTCACAATCAATTGTAATCAATCACAGAAGTCATCCTTCGACGTCACAGTCGCAGTTTTCGGCGAGATCGCAGAAAGGAGCTTTTACCGTGATTATTCTTCCTTTGTAGAATTACGACGATTCTGTCAATCAAAGGGAAAATCGAATACTTGCTCCTTTGATTTCCCGAAGAAGCTTCGAATTACAAAAGCGACGTTATCATTCGGGAGCACATACCACAACAAGAGGGTTAATTCACAGAAAGACTTCTTAAAACACGATGGGGGTGAAGTAGGAATAATACGAGACGAGGTGGTGTAGGGTTTTCTCCTTCTCTGTGTGTAGGGTGATCTGCGCGGTGGAGCGTGACCTGCTTATCTCTAAGGTTAAGTTATCTCTGTTCCCCCTGAGTGGGGAGTGGTGATGCCCCCTCCCTGTATGAGGAAGGTAGTTCCTGCATATGAGAGAGCTTTCAGAGTAGCTTTGATTGCGCCATCTGTTGACAGTATATAGGACTAAAACCTTGCAAAATTATATTAAAAAGAAATGAAATTAAAATAAAAAGCACTTTGCGTACATTTTATACAAATGACTTAATCACACCTTTTTAACAGTAGTATTCATCACTGATATTTGTGATTTTTTGATATTGCGTAGAAAATAACAGATCGTCAAATATTCGTCACCCCTAGTTACAACATACCTACTTTATGGAAACTTAGAGAAGAGAGTTTTATTATAGAAGTTTCTGCGTATATATAAATACGTGTTATACGTGGAGCCATATATCGCCTTACAACTTAATTAAAAACTAACACTTTCTACATTGAGATAGTCGCATTTCCAATTTTTCGAAACTTGTTGGAGTAGCTTAGTTATTTTTTGCCATCTTGACAAATAAATATTTGATTTTTCAATTAATTGTGGCTCTGCAATTGAAGTTATTAGACAGACAATTAAGACGGAGTTAAGGCCGTGTAATCATGAGAATCTGTAGATAAGGGTACAATAGGTCTACTATTTAAAATACCTTCTATTTTTGCTGTTAAAGTTATAAATTCTTCAAATGTGAGTTTAATTGTACCTACAACTCTCTTTAAATGGTATTTAAAGGAGTTGACTCCTGACTCCCACAAGCCTCCAAAATTTGGAGATCTTGGTGGAATAAAAATTTCCAATTAATACCTTCTGCAGTTAAATAATCAGTTAATTTATCATCAGGATTGATTGCTCATTAATTTTTGCAGTCGTTTTAATTCTGAGTTTGTCCCGTACAAAATTTCCTGCGTTATCCGAAAAAAATGCATGTACATTTACCTCGTCGGGCAAAGAAGCGTGTTAAAGTTGCAATTAATGCATCAGATGTTAAATCTGAACTCCGCTCTACAAGGCTGCCATGAACCTCCCAGGAGAAAATTCAAATGGATTGCTGCTTTCTACTGCTTGATGCGATGCAAGTCGATGATCGCCTCCACAAACTTGCTTGTATCGACTTCGTTTCTCTCACAGTGACTGAGATGAGCTTCCACCTAGCGGCCGCGCGCTAAACTAAACGTTCTGCGTTTCGACCTACGGCCACACGAGGCGGTTCTTCGTCGTTTTCTCGTGGCGGCCATTTCCCTCAGCAACCGTATCAAACCACGGCCGGCCACACGTGTGGTTTTTCTGACGCGAGCTCATTCATTTGTTTCTGCTTTCTAGTGCAACAGAGTGTCGAATTCAAACCGTTGTTTGTGGGAAATTTTTGATGCATTATAAATGTATAAATAAAAGATTCATTCCATTTATCTCGACTTGAAAACGAAGCAAAAGTGTTTATAATTTCACTAGAGTTTTGATTGTTTTTCCCCCTTCAACTAAAAAAAAAATTAAGATAAATTATAGATTCTTAAATATTTCTTTAAAGTAGGAAGGTAATCGAAAGAATTCCTGCTTTAAATTGAACCATATTAATTCCTTTTACCACCAACGCAATTTTTTTCGAATTAAGATACAGAGTAATAAATGCGCCGTGTAGCTGTAAAGTGGCTATCTCCAAATAAGAAAAGTTTTGAGAAAAGTGGATTTTCTGTCACATCTAGTCAAACTGAGATTTGAAAAATAAACTGCATGGCATTCGAAGCGTTTTGGCAATGTATTCTGATTACCAATTCATGATGGTGAGATATTAAGAGGGTCAAATGTACATATAATCTTTGAATAAACGTATTTTTGAAAAGTGGAGATGGTTGCTTTTGCAGCTACACGACACAAATAGCTTATTTTAATTATACTAACGTCTAGTTTTGAAGCATCACGAGAACTATTTTGTGGCATACTTCGTGATTTTGAACCGCTATCAGATGAAAAGGACAAAACAGTCAATTTTTAAGAGAGTAATTATTAAAATTAGGTTGTAATTGGGAAAAGGTTAATAAGTACAATTATTTTAAACAATTTTATTTAAAAAGAAACAGAAAAATGTAAACATTTAACAAAAAAGCAATATAAAAGGGCCAAAGAATGAGCTGAATGATGTGAAAATAAAATAAATGAAATTGCCAATATTTCAACTGAAATATTCACATCTGTGATATAAAACTGGGAAAAAAACTATGGAAGTTCAAGAATCATACGCTCACTATCCAAGTAGTATTCCTTGATATATTTATTTTAAATTTCAAAAAATGTAGAACAGAACACAACAGGGCCAGATTATGTCCGGTATTAGCCCTTGGGCAAATCAATTTACGGGCCCTCCCCCTTCCATGACTACCAAAGTCAGATTTTTTTTATTGATTTTAATTTAATATCTATATAAGCAGTTTTTATATAAATATAGTTTTGAAAATTTTATATGACATTTAATTGCTGGTCAGCTTCAAGAAAGTTAGTTTCATTATATTGCGTTTGAAAAAATTTAAATTTAAAAATCAACTTTTTAACAAAACGGTAAAAAAAGCAACAAAATTTGTTTTAGTACATTCCAAATACTCATATACAAAGTTTGACGCTGGTGTTGATACTTATGAGTCAATCCTTCAACTGTAAGAAAAAAGATTGACCTCACATACCTGCAAGAGAAATTTACAACATGAAAAAATTGCTAAGAATAGTGTTTGGAAGTTTAAGTGGTACTTAATTTTAATTTAACTACGTTCCAGTACATAGAGCCCTTGTAAACCAGATAAAATTACAAAAATTAAATAACCCTGAAAATGCCGGAAAAAATTTCGATGCGTGAGGCCCTCGAAAGTTGCAGGGCCCCCTAGATACTTGATAATCCGACACTGGAACATATGAAAATACCAACGGAAACCACCATTAGCAGCAAAGCGATTTATTTCCCGCGCCTGAAGAATAGACCCGAGCGCATCTCTTTGAGGCAGCCGCGAAGAATGCACCCAGAGAAAGGGAGAAAACGGCGCGAAGGTCACGCGTATGGCCACCCCTGCTCTAAAAGCATATTGTCTATAATTCTTCCGCGGCTGACCTTCAAGCCTCGACGGCTATAACTCGCTCGTGTGGCCGTAGACTAAGAGGGCCACTCTCCCCCAACCCTCCTGCATCAGTGTTTACATTTTGGACTTTGGACTCACTTGCGTTGTTTCCTGTGTGGACCTAGAGCAGTCGCGCTGACTTCTTACCTCTCTTGCATTCGTTGAAGCGCTGTGATTGTGCATTACACCCATTTCGGGTGTTAGTTCTCTACAGAGAACTTTCCCTCTGGATTACGCGTGTGTTGTGATTCCTGGATTTACCGTAGCTGTGTTAGCCCAGCGGATATATGGCTACTCAAAACGAGACGATTGCTACCAGTGAAGGGGTAAGTGCCGATCCTTTACACTTTGTTCTTAGTGTTTGTAATAGTATAGATATTTCTAAGTGTACCGGCACTGAGGAGTGTGATGTTTAAGTGTGTAAAATTGATGCATGTCTTGATATTTTGGAAAAAGTTTCCCTAAAACCTGTTGAATTATCGAATGCTATCCATATGCTAGATAGGTCTCTTAACCGTATTTTGCATAGGAAAATTAGTATTCTTACTACCTTGTTGCGTAACCAAATTGTTGCTAAGGCTAATGAAAATCCCCATGTAAATAATATTGTCACGGTCGTCGAATGGTTAGAGCGCTGCTCTACGATGCCAAAGGACTCGGGTTCGAATCCCTGGACTTTTATGTTTTCAATTAATTATTTCGATTATTTAATTTATATGCAAAATAGCATTTATGTAAATTTCTTATATGTAAATTACCCCTTAGTTATGCTTATTAACTGTAAGTGTATTATTAACTGTTTCGCCAACTTTATATAAGCAGATGTAATATTTAGTTCTAGGAGATAAAGTCTTGAGTTGAGATTAGCGAGCTTTGTCTTCTATTCATTCGATGCATCCATTTGACTATCCACGCTAACTTTATCTACGCGACAATATCTATTCCGATGGTCGTTTTAAGAGTGAATCCTCTCCCACAACTAATGCATTTCACAGGAAGAGTAGAAAAATAGGAGATCCCCTCAGAAAGATGAATATGCTTCAAAAAAAGATTAAACACTCCTTTGAATATGAAATAAATACAAGCAATCGCTTTGTAAATTTGGAAAATGAAGATAATGATTCCCATCGGGTGGAAGACACCCCCATGAATAGCGATGATGAGATTAATAGATGCACCCAGCAGGATACTTCTAAAAAGAATTCTGGAAAGCAAGATAACCCAAACTTGAAAAATTTTCAACAATCTCAAACACCTCAAAATGAAAAAGAATGTTCTATCTAAGAAAAGATTCCTTATGTCCCTCCAATAGTGATAGATAATCCAAAAAATGTACCGCAGCTCCTGCGAACTCTCTCAGCACTAACTGAAGAGCTAGTTACTGGTCGCATGTTCTCTAGCGACAAACTAAAAATCTTTCCTCCCACAAGTGAAGCCCACCGTAAAATTCAAAGGCAAATAACTAAATATGGTCTTAAATCCCACACCTTAGAACTTAATGACGAAAAGAAGATCAAAGTTGTTATTCGAGACCTCGATCCAGACCATGATGTTAGCGTCATAATGCAAGAATTAGCACGCCAAGGTTTTTCTCCCGAATTATGTCACCCCGTGCTACACAGACAATCTAGCAAAAACATGCCACTCTTTTTAATGGTTTTACCAAAAATCCCTAAATCCAAGGAAATCTACTATCTTGAATATATTGGTCAAATGAGAGTCTCTTTTGAGTCCTTGAGGAAAAAAGAAACGCCGGGCCAATGTTACAAATGTCAAGATTATTTCCATCATTGTAGTAGATGTACTAGAGATCCCAGATGCATGATATGCGCGGGAAATCATTGGTCCAGGGATTGTTCCAAACCTAGAGAAACTCCTGCAAATTGCTTACATTGCAAGGGCAATCACACAGCCAATTACTCAGACTGCCCCAAACCCCCTAAACAAGAAATCCTTCCTGACAGCACCTGCTAACGCATGGTCTCATACAGCAGCACTTGCGAAAGTCAAGGAAACCCCCAAAATCTGATTCGAACCTAAAGCCAGTAACCCAGTTTGTGCCCAGACCTGTGGAACTCCAGTGCCATCAAGTCAAGAAGAATTCTTCAAGCAAATGTCAACAATAATGACCTCCATGATGTTCTTCTTCTTCAGCCAAATGGGTAACTTCCACCAAAGGCAAATCAGCAAACACATTCAATAGTCAACACCACAATTGTTTAACTGTTGTCAGCTGGAACGCTGGGGGCATTAAGCCCAAATACAACCAATTTAAATACTTCGCCCAGGAGTGGAAGCCGGATGTCATTGCACCAGGAAACTCACCTAAACCCTGGAGATAAACTTAAATTAGTTAATTACATAACGTACAGAACAGACAGACTCACTCACCATAGTGGTGGAACTTCTTTACTTATTAGAAATTCAGTCGATCACTATCCAACTTCTATCGCCTCTGACTCTTTTGAAAATACCACCATTGCCATAATCCTTCCGAACTCTCAACAAATTACTGTCTCCAGCATTTATAGGCCTCCTCACGGTATCATTTCTACCGATGAACTCAATAGAATTTTTGATTCAAATACTAAGTGCATTGCAATTGGTGATTTCAATGCTAAACACAGCGCCTGGAGTTTGGGAAGATGTAATCAAAATGGAAACATCATCAACGACTACCGGGTCTATTCTCGTACCACGGTTTGGGTTGGGAGCGTTTCGCCTTTCGACCGCGGGACGTTAATGGCTTTTACTCGACCGAAAGAAGGGGTCTGATTCTCGTACCTCGGTCGTTTCGAACATCTCGCTTTAAGATAGGAAGCAGGGCCGGCCCGAGAGGGGTGCGAACGGTGCGACCGCACATGGCCCCGCGCCGCTGACGGAATTTGCAAAATTCATTAAAATTTTTTATCCTTTTTAAAAAAATTCTTTCAACCAACTTTTATGTAAAAAAAGGCATAAAATATTAATAATTTTTCTAAAAAGAAATATATTGCAATTTTTTTCTGGTTTTGAAAATTTAATTCAAAGATCTGTTAAACCAGCGGGAGTGGCTTCCCCAAAACTTTTTCGCCTACGAATAACACTGGTAGGGGGAGAATACACCGCGCACCAGAAAACGTGCGGTATTCCCTAAGGTGGGGAAAACACTCGCTCCAGCTTTCGCAGTTCTTTTTTGCGTAGAATGGAGAAAAAACCGCTTCAACGCCTTTTTTAAAACTGATTTAAACGAAAATTGGAGACAAATCTACAATTAGGGTTTTAAGACTACATACGAAATTTCATTTATCTAAGTAATTTTGTTAAGAAGTTATGACCTTCAAAAGTATGCGATTATACAGATAGACGGCCAACCCTTCGATGGATTTGGCCTAAAATTTTATACGGATCTACATTTTTGATGAAAGAACTGTGTACCAAATTTTAACCATTTAGCTATTTAAGTTTTTGAGTCATAGAGTTCACGTGAATGTGGACAGACAAACTTCCCGTGGACGGATTCTGTCCCAACTTTGATAGAAACCTACAAATTATGTTTAAAGATCACACGCCAAATTTCATCCCCTTAGCTCTAATAGTTTTCGAGTTATCGTGTTCACAGACAGACATAATTCCAAAATTGTGTTTTTCGGACTCAGGGAGGTCTAAAACGTCAAGATTCGTCAAAATCTCGAGTTCGAATTTTATGACGATTACAATACTTTCTTTTTGTATACTTCGTATACGAGAAAGTAAAAAGTAATTGGTAGATCTAGTGGATAAGAATCGAACAATTCCCTTTGCTACCTGGAGGTCCACCTGTTTCCTATTCTTGGGCAGAATAAAAGGTAAAAAGAGATAGCATTGTTCAGTCCTAAACCAGGTTCAATTGCTCCAGGCATCATATCAGGACCAGGCGTCATATGGTCACTCTCTTTTCGGTGCGGCGGTAGGGAACACCCCAAAGTGGATGTCCGTCATTTGAAGATAAATTACAGGTGATAACATTCAATACATTCCTTGTTCCCGAGACTATTACTTTCAGAGTATACAGAGGGTAATGCTTTTTTGCGGATCCACATGTGCTCCCCTAATGGCCAGCAGATAGTCTTTTCCAGGGCAGCTTAAAGAAACACCTCTAGAGGAATGCTTTTTCTGCTTATCTAGTTCTAAATTGAACACATCTGTTCGCCTTGTATTCAACAGGTCTGCTAAGCGAAGATGAAGCATATATCTCACGGGAGTTTCTCTCTTTTCTTGTCAAAAGTGCGGTTTTACAGCATCTATGAATTCATCGTTGGTACTCGTTAAAAGATAGTCTGTTACATCTATTCCTCAGGGGTTTGTCAATAGTAGTGAATCTGAATATTATTGTGTGAAACACGACGGATAACCCAAGATTTTCTCAAGTATAATTTTTCATTGAACAGTTCATTCGCATTCAGACTGATGTCGTACAGCAAAAATAAAATATACTGCATTTGTTCTTGCAAAAAATTTCAGGTATACTAATTTTTGTCTTTTGTAGTTATTTATTAAACAAACTTTCCTTTTATATTCCAAATAGAAAATTTTAATATTATAACAGGATTTAATAAATTATACAAATAGTTCCCCTTTGTTTTTGTATTTCAATATTTTTTGCTATTTGTTATTGTATACATTTGATAAAACATTTTTATTTATTAACTAATTTGTATTTTCTACTCTTTTACATTGGGCATTTTTCATTATAAAATTTTACTTATTTGGAACCTTTTATTGTTTTGGGAAACTACATATATATCAAAGTTATTTGATAAGTTTCAAAATATAATAAGTATCTTTGAAAGATTGATTCAATTTAAATATTCTAAAACCGAAACTTAGTAGGTTGTGGATAATTGTAAATGTTTGTGATCAGTCGATTATCTTTTTTTTTAGTTTTTTATTTATTTTTACATATGAAGAAATAATGCGTTCAACTTGTTTTAAATATGAAGAAAATAACGTTCAACTTTTAAGAATTCACTTGATAATCCTAAATATAAGAAAATCCCATTCATTACAGTATGAAATTTTATTTCAACACTGAATGCATGTGCTGACATCGTAAATCGAAAACAGAAAATTTAAAGTGGGGTATTTCCTCTTTCAACGGCTACGTTGAAAGTTATTTTAAGTTTCTTCCAGCTTTCATGTTTTGAAACCCTAATTGAAACCATTCATTTATTTAACGAAATCAAAATTTGGCGTCAAGTTTTACCTTCCTGATACAATATCGCTTTACAATATTTATTTAAAATAATTATTTAAATTGTATCCAAATTTTACTTCTGTTCTAAAATTATATTGACTTACCAATAACGCTGCATCTGCAGAAAATCTTCGATTAAAAAAATAATAAAAAATTACTAGATCTTCATTAGAGGCGAACAATTGATTTGCTTGATTATTTGTATCGAATCCGCATTAACCAAAAATCTAAATCATAATGATATTAACAACGTATGTGCTATAAAACTTATAACAAAATGAAACAAAAATCATATAATGTAATCTTATTTTAGTAAGTTGAATACTAAATTTTATATATGAAGCAATTATTTTTGTTGTTTGATTTATTAACGATTTTTTTGTGTGATTAAAATATTAATATTATAAAAATAATTTAATTATTTATTATTTCCATGTATTTTTTAATCTTTACTTAACCAAATTGTGAAATGTAATAAATAGCAAAAAGCAATAAATTATTTTGTTGGACGAAATTTTTTCAAGGCCCCGCAAGTCAACTTTGCACCGGGCCCCGCTTTTGTTCGGGCCGGCTCTGCTAGGAAGTGACGTATTTCTGCTGCGCGCGCAGCAAATCAAGCGATCGTCTGCGATATTTTTGTCTATGGTTTCAGATTCAGTTCAAGTTTCGAATCGCCAAAGGAACTATGGAGAAGCGTACATTTGCTTCCCAATTCGAAATTATGTTGGATTATCTTGAAAATTATCCACAAATTTTAAGTGGGAAATTTGATCGCATCTTTTCAAAAGACACCAAGGGTAAGAGGTGGGAAGATTTAATTTCTGCTCTTATAAGATGCATTATAATGCATCTTTCTTGCTTTCATAAGTCCATTGTTAAGGGGGGGGGGGTTAAACCATTTATCTTTTACAAAATGTATATTTATAATAATATTATACATTTATAGAACATAAATTGCAGTCGTTTTATCAATATATTGATGTAATTTTATCAGTTTTCTAGAGAGAGGAAAAGTAATAAACTTTTTTCCATGCCAATTATTTTCACATGAAAATCTTATAAATTAATATTACAAACCATTTGTTTATCTTTCCAATTACATAAGAAAATAAAACATGAAAAAAAGTTATTAAATTCGGTAAGTTTTGACAACATTAAAAAAATTACATCTTTATTAAGGAACAAGAAAAATTCTTTTATTGTCAGATATTGCAATTACTTTGTAAATATTTGACAAATTTCTTTGAATTAAAAACCAAATAGATAAATTGTAATGATATATTCGGAATGAGGAAAGTCATTCCACACTCAATGTTAAAAAAAATGTTAAAATGTTACCCTAATTTAATTTAATAGGAAAATATTACGAAATTAAATTTTTAAATGTAATTGATCTTAGCTAATTATCAAATATCATTATTGACTATCTTGATGGAGTAGTAAAAGATTTAACTACTTTTACAGATTTAATTACTTTAGATGTCGTATTAAATTATTAGATTAAATTATTTAAATTCGATAAAAGATTTAACTACTTTTTAAAAATCTAAAGTAACTGAAAAATTCTTCTTCAGATTGGTCACATGGATTACATTTATCCCGATAAACCCTTTCAAAACACAATTAACGTCTTATCAGCCTCCATTTTAAACGAAAATTTGATAAGTTGTGATATCGAAACAACACTTCTCGCTAGCGAATAGCGTTTACGTCAGGGGGGTCTATTCTGGTACCCCCGGTTAGTTCGGGAGTTGGGCCGGGTTCCGTTGTTAACGTGTGGAACCCAACCCAACTCCCAGAATAGACTCCAGGTACAGAGCTGGCGAGAAATCGGAGTCCTTTTTTTCGACCGAGCGAGATCCCAACCGATTGGAAAACGGGTACGAGAATCGCACTTGTCGTTAACGGGCGGAAAAAGTGACGTCTCCCAACCCAACCGGGTGTCCCGTACATCTGTAATTGCAAATTCAGCGTTAAATTCTGAGTAACTTTTAACAATGGAACTACTTTCCATATATCACATGACTTATTCATCACTCGCATACATTTCTAATACAGGTATTACTCCCTTCCTTATATATAAATAAAATGAGAAAATTATTGTCGACTTTCAAATTAATATGTATTGATTATAAAACAAGAAATTTGTTTAGAGAGCTCATCATCAAATCCCTAATCCTTTGAGTGGGCCGCTAGTATGCTCATTCCACAACGATCATAAATTTTGATTAACTGCAACCAATGAATCACAGGTGTTTGGTTTTGATTTGTAAACATACTTCCGTATCTGTAGTCGTATTTGTGTTCGCGAAATAAGCTGTAGATGAAATGGAGAATGGTGGCGAAGAAAGTGGGGAACCTCGACAACTGAAAAACAATGCAGATCGATGGCCCGTTCTTCTGGTTTCTTCTGAACCCAGGATGAATAAAGTTTATGAAAGTAAGTGATACATTACTCCTTTCTATATCAGCATTCAACTGTTGTGTAATTAATAATTTGACGTTCTGAAACATATTCAATAATTTGACTTAAGAAAATGAGCATTTTTTTATGATTAAAATATTTATATTCCAAAGAGTATTTGCTCTAGCAAGGTCATTTGTCGAAGAACGTTAATTTGTTTTACTATTCGAGAATGTTATATAGCTTATAAGTATAGTATTAAACATTACTTATTTACTATGTTTAATTTTACGGATTCCTAGAAAATTTTCTTGAAATTTGTGTGAATTCAAGAAATCAGTGTGGCGAATTGTAAACTTTACATTTTATTGTGAATATTAGTTATTTACTCGAATATGTTAGTTAGTGGAATGGCTAGAGGAAATGAAACCTGTGGCAGTTTTATAAAGTAGTTTGTTTTAGCTTTTAACTTCGCTTTGAATGATTTGATTTAGTATCTTTGAGAAGAATTTCCTTTTTTTTCTATTTAACTGTAATACTAACACTATTTACCAAACTCTTTAAACTTGCATTTTAATAATAAAAATAACTAGTTAATGCTGCTGATATTTGTTTAAAATTACTAAAAATTTCCAAGCTAGAATTTAGTTTGTTTAATGTGGAAAATAAAAATATTTATTTTCACTTTCTTTGAATGCGAGGTAGACTTGTATAAAGTTTGGTGTTTTATTGTATTTACCAATTGATGTGGACAATAACATTGTATATTTTCATAATAGCATATATACTTTTAAAATAATGAGGTTGAAACTTGAAGTAGCATCATTGAAAGCTATTTTATTGGGCATCGTGGTCCCACCTGGAGGCACCACGAGTATGTGGATAAGAAGCCACCGGAGAAGTAAGCGGGTTCTCGCTCCTGGACATGGATACATTAACGGTGGTGTGGTTGTGTTAGCTGCATCTCTGATGATAGGACATACCTCTTATGGGAGGGTTTGGTACATGGGCTGGTGATGGCCATTTTCTAACTGACCATAGTACTGTGTTCCTTGCGTGGTGACCCGATTATTCAGATACACCAGACAGCTTCGAGCCAGGCCCATGAGTTTACAGACTTTGATTCCATTTATTGAGAGTGTGACAGACTTTTGATTTCCCAGATCATGTCAGGATATACCGACTCTGATTTAAAAAACTGGATGAATTTATTTTGACAGAAAGGATTAAATCATTAATTTATAATTGAATCAGAAATACAAATTCAACATCTACATTGGGTTAAAATACTCCCGTCTTTCGCTCCATGTTACTCATTCAGCAATTTGATCAGGTTTACCGCAGACTCGGAGGATGGGAATAACTATTTAATTTTTTAACTAAAATGTAGTAATTGAAAATTCAATATTTAAGTAACTATTCAATTTGCAAAAATAAAATACAGTAACAACCTTCAAAAGTGATAGATAAAGACTGATACATAAACTTAAAGACAGATTTATAATATTAATGCACACATTGATACTTATAAGTTAACTAGGTCAGAGGTTACCGTCCTGTGGTATGCATACCCCTGGGGATATGCAAAGGACTAGTTGGGTGTACAAGAAGGACTAATTAGGGTTACGCAAAATTGAAGTTGGTAATGGTGGAGATAAGAAAACATAAGGAATTAAAAAAGTTACAGTGTTTTGTTTCCTCAAGTTAATACTTGTTATTTAATAATTATACCACTTGAATAGTTAATTGTTATGGACAAGAATTTTTGCTATTGTTACTAGTTAATGCGAAATTATTACAATACTGATTTCATTTGTCTTTCTGTTGAACTAATACTATTGTAAAAATGTAATATAAAAAATAAGTCTGGCAAATATTATTAATTTGAGTCATTTGACTCTTAAGCTAACCTATACCCTTAACATTATTGATAAAAACTTTGCTTATATAGATGGTTGGTGGAGGAGTGGGGAATGACAGTAAATGGTACACGAAAATATAAAGATTAATCAAGGGGTACGTGAGGGAATAAAGGTTGGGAACCCCTTGAACTAGGCTGAAACTACAAAATTTATGTAATCAAAAAATGTTATTTTTTTCTTTGCTTACTTTATAAAATAATTATTCTCATCGTGGGATTGGTGCATGAGACTCTGAATGAAAGTTGTGTAGTGTTGACCGAGTCTTTCTTGTATAGCATTTTGTAAAGTGGGACATTAATTAGGATAAATTTGGACATCTTATCCTAACACTCTAGGCTTGCCAGAATTGGCCAAATACTAACTAACTATTGGCAGCAATCTTCAAATCATAAACCAAAATGGAAAATGTTTAAAAGAGTTGAAAATGTCCAAATATATGACTAAAACTACTCTTTGCATATTTCAAAAAATTGTAAACCAAAATTTCAACTTCCAGTGTTCTTCCCGACTCTTTGATTCATATATTTGTACCTCAGAGTGTCACAAAGGATAAGTGTAAATTGAAAGAAATCATTCAAACATATAATTGTTGTCATATCATCAAAATTGTAGATTTGTATCAAATTTTGGACCAAATCCAAAGTTTGTCTGTTGTTTTATCCTTGTACATGTGGGCATGATAATCAAAATTGAAACAAGTTAGATTAATAAAATTTGTTATGTGGCCAGGTCATGAAAATTGTATATCTGTATCAAATTTCTTTCAATCAAAAGAAAGGAAAACATCCAAAATGCGCACTTGGTTTTCTTTGTTATTACAAAGCACTAAATGATCCATAATGTGTACGCATGAGAGAAAATTGGGCAAAGAACATTCATGTTGGTTTTTTCTTAACCCTAAATCCTTAGATTGTTAAAAACTAAAAAAAAAAAAAAAAAAAAAGTTGACCAAAAATGCTTTCAATTGGGCCTCACACCTCCTAAAACTGACTCTGATAATCGAAGTCACTACTACATAAATTAAACAGTCAAACCACTTCATCAATAGCAGTTATTATTAAAGCTATTGTTCCTTTTTGTTTCAAAGCAAGTTGAATATCAACCAGTGGTGGTGATTGGGGGACAAAGGGGGGGGGGCCAAAAAATTTATAGGCACCTAAAAGTACCCCGGATTATAGAGAGTAAACAACAAAATTTTAACATTTAGTTACAAAAATTAACTAGTTTTCCTGGACACTATTTTTTTTATAATTCTTAGTTTTAATAAGCTAAAATGAGAAAACAATATTATTTTTCCCCCAAAAAAGTGTATGTGTGTGGGGGGTCTGTCCCCTCCCTATTCGCTGCCACTGATATCAACTATCTTTTGTTGTCATGAACTGTCTGTATAAACTAAAGACATGGGTTCAATAATATTGCTAGGATCAAGAGATCAACAAACCGAAATCAAAACAACTAAATTTTGAGAAATTACATGTAAAGGATATCCTTACATTTCTAAATGGAAAGATAAACCAATCAAATCTCTATGATATCAATAGGGGATCCACTCCAACTTTACTGCTAACTGGACAACCAACAAATCTTATCTATACATCTTACATCTAGACAGCCAACAGAATAGTTGAAGCATGCCAGATTTTATCTGTCTAGCTTGTTATTGAGTTGTCACATTTATAGACAAATGTATTTCTAAAAATGCTTTTTTCGGATAAAGGGTGGTCTAAAATGTGAAGATTCATTAAAATCACAAAGTTGAATTTTTTGACAATTATAATATCTTTCTTTTTTATACTTCACATACAAGTAAGTAAGAAGAAGTAGCTCTCTTAACTTCTTAAACTCAATTATGTACTGACTAATAATGTCTCCAGGGTGTGTGCATGTCTTGCTCCACCCTAGATATGTCTCTGTACTGAGCCAAGAGTAGTAGCATGGGTCAGACAGGACCCAATTGGTCCAATCTGTTAAAAGTTGGCCCAGTTGATTATAACCCACTTTTACTTGTCTTTTTTATTATAATATCAGAAAGAGTTGATCTCATGGTTGGCGAGTCCATTATCACTATTGAGGTGAAAAGACACTTTCAAGAAGTTTATTGTGATAAAACATAAGTTCAAATTCAACCTTTATGTCCTTTTTGGGTTGTGCTTACCTTGGAAGGAAGTTGCAGTAATTTGTGTGCTTCCTAAATAAAATAGTTTTTTTTAAAAAAGATACAGATCAGCATTGGCCTCCATCTCTTTTTTTTATAGAATATTCCTGGAAGTTAAAGAACTCTAGAAATATTATATAAAGAGTTCAAGTTTTTCTATCAACAAAAAATGCCAACATTTTGCATAGTTTTAATTATCTAAAATTTAATTAAATTACTCCAAGGTGTGCATTCCTACTCTTCAAAGTTTATCTGTGGCAAATTTGGTAGCTCTAGATCTAATGGTCTGTTCTATAGAGCTATGAATAAGATTAAAATTTCTACGGAAACGAGTCCTCCCCCCCCTTTGCGTGAAGTAATTTTAGTTGTATTCATGATGACATGATGATCCATTTTTTTTTTTTACATTTCATGTTTTTGAAAAATGTCATAATATATCTAATTCTTCTAATAATAGTGTAAAGATATATATATTTCTTGTATTATTTATCCAAATAAGATAATTTTTTAAAAAATAGAACTATATGATTACTTAAAATATGATGAAATATATAAAGGATAGTTAATTCAAAATTTTGACACAAATCTGTTTCCATGTTTGTGCGCATACGTGTCTGCCACCCTCGTATACTTTCTGCTACGGACAGCCACCTTTTCAATGTTTGGCATGTGCATTTATTCCTTGTCATTACAGTGTTATCTTTATTGTATATATTGTTGTTAGCATTTCCTTCTATACATTATTTTATATTTTTCTTTTTATATGTTAATTTCTTACTTTTTCTCTATTATATACTCCCTTTTTCAATTTTAGTTTACAAATTTTGTTGCATACTTCATCTTCAAGACCTATAGTTGATCACTGTGATGACCCTGATGTTATGTTTGAGGGAACTTAATAAAAAGAAAGTACTACATAAATAGGAACGTCATTATTGATATGTAAATACAAGACTTACTGGAAAAACTATGCGCAATTGAAAAATAATTATGATAAATTCTTTCTTCCTTTCTTTTCATGAAAATTTTAGAAATAAACTTATTATGAATATTAATTGTTGTCATTGTCTCGTATATTAAGATATAGAACTTGACATTTGAATTCATATGATTAATTAAGGTAATTCATTAGTTAACATTCATTAATTAAAGCATTTATGTTGGTAATATTAATATTATTTCTCAAAAAGTTTCATGTGAATAATTTTTATTACTTCCATTTTTCTATGTAATTTTTGCTTTGTTTAGTTTTACTTGTATTATAAGATGTATGGCACAAATAATTTAGTACAAATCTCCAAAAAAATTCTGCTTTTGTAGCACTTTATCATTAGAACATCTCCCACATTAGAACATCTCCCATGCACATGGATGAGTGGCCACTGAATAAGTATGTGGGTATTCGCTTCTCCGGGGGGTATAGTAATGGCGGGCCTCAGTACTTGACCTATTGCAGTGATTGTCAATCAAAGTCCCTCAGTGCCAAGGAAGGACAGTGGTAACTCTGTTAAGGGTTATCATTAAAATATTTTCGTTTAATAGAGATAGAAATCACAATCTTTGCACTTGATACCACATGCATTCTTAATGGCACCTTCATCTTATTGAATTGTTAATACAAACCAGTCGCATGAGATTATTGATGTTAATGTTATTATTACTGGTGATTTAGATTATTTTGCTTATCATTTACATAGTTTTAGATTCTTTGTTATGTGGGTTTTGTTATTAAATTCTTCTTATCTTGAAATCACTTAAAAGTTGCTTGCTGTAAAATGAAAAAGTGTAGTAACTCTCTTACTTTATTTTATTTATGACTTCCAATTGAAGTAATTTTCATTGGTATCAAACATTAAACTTTTTTACATAATATATATCTGTTGATTTACAAGATTATTTCACTTCATTTTAAAGTAAGAATATTTTATGTCTTTGATTTGAATGCCACTAGGATATATATATATATATATATGTATATTTGCTTTTACCATGGATTTCTGTTAAAGCAGGGCATTCTTATAGAAGTGAAATCACATTTTTTATAACCAGTTGAACCCTTTATTTACGAATTAACTTACCAGCAACTTTTCAATTTTATTTTGGCATTATTAGATATGTTTTAATGCAGAATAACTCCAGGAAAGGTGGAAAAACCTTTTTAATTAAATAAAAAAATTTAATTAATTTGATTAATAATTTAAAAAATTAATTTTTGTCTTCATCTGCCATTTACTGCAAGATGTTGGAATTACATTCCTCGTGTTCATGTGAATACTGTCAGGAAAAATGGTCAAATTATGAAGATGTAAGTGTGATTAAAGTAGTACTTTTAAGTACCACCGCAAAATAAAGGGTTAATTTTAAGTTTGGATATGGAGAATAAGCTTTATTATGGTAGATTTGCAAATCTATCACAGAATATATTTGTCTGAATGTTTGACATGTAGTTGTCACTAGAAAACATTTTGTATAGGAAATGATACACAATGATTCTGATCATTATTCAAATTCTCTTATATCAGTGTCATACTAAAGGAGTTTGAAGAATATGTATACTAAAGGAATTTGAAGAATATGCATGGGCTTAGTGTTGATTTTCATTATCTAATTCAGAGGTTCCAAACCTTTTCCCCTTCGCATACCCCTTGATTAGTACTTTTATTTTCAGGTAGCCCCTAATGTCATACCCCCTCCAATCATTTGCCTATGCAAAGAATTTTTTATCAATAATATTAAGGGCTTAATTAAGTTGAAGAGTCAAATGACTCAAATTAATAAGTCTAAACTAGAAGGAAAAAAATCACACAACAGTGGCAGCTAGTGAAGTATAGCTTTTGCGAAGACATTGGTGATTCATGCATAATCGGCGCTCATGAAAACAATATATCAATTATTTACCAGGTTTCCTTTATCTTTCTTTCTTTCTTTTTTTCCCCTTATTTTGAGCTTAGGCTTTAGACTTGCACAACTTTTACTTTTCACACAAACTTAGTAAAACAAAATTCTGCAACTCTTTTTAATCCTTTATGTTTTCTTTTGTCCGCCATCACCAACTTTGGTTCTGCGTAAGGTAAATGCTCCAGTAGTGGGCCACTTAAGGGTATTTCCTCAATTATCATCTAAACTTTTGAGAAGTTTCGCTAATCTACATTTTTTTATGGTTCTTCAAACTTTTATCTGAAATAATAATCACCTGAAATATCAAAATAATTGTAATATATTTTTTTAAAAATTAAAAACTTGGATCACTCCTATGCACCAGAAGTGGGCATAGCAAACTTCTGATGTACCAGTAGTGGGCATACCAAAAGTGGGCCACCCATATTTGTCAATTGTGTCAAAGAAAACAGAATAAAATCATTATATATAGTAATAATAACAATACTTAACATTATACACTATAAAAAATGCAATAAAAATGGCTTGATATAGGTGAAATCTTTTATTTATAGATTCTAGTCAAATGAGATTGGCATTTTTTCTCTAATAGCCAATTTTTTATTAAAAGTATATGCTAATTATCGATCTTTCATTTTAAGTTCTGTTTGGGTCATTATGGATATTAAATCTTGATATTTTATGTTGAATAAATCTTTTTTCTTTTATCACCTTGCCTCTGCAGCCAGAAAAGAGCCCTTTTAAATGGTGATGGAATATTTTTCGATGGTCCAGCAATGCGAGTTATTATTGTCTGCCTCGTTACAGAGCCCAACTAATTCTTGAGTATCAGTCTTTTCCTCAACAGTACTATGAAATATTTATTATTTAAGTAATTGGTCAGAATGTTCCATTAGTGTATCAGAAGTGGGCCATATGGCCCACTACTGGTTCTGATAAAAATAAAGGAAATCTAATTAAATAAAAGGACTTTACAAGATATAACCTTCTTATTAAACATCACAAAACAAGTCTATTTGAGAGAAAGCATGTGCTCCAGTACTGGCCCCCCTAGGCCCACTACTGGAGCATTTAGTAAAACATTGATCCAAAAGTGGGCCACCCTTCACTATCCATAAATTATCAATATTATTTAATTTAAAGATAGTTTATAATACATTCATTATATAATCAAATAATATCAGTAACAATTCATTTTAAAAACAAATAGAATGTATGCTAAAAGATAGTTGAATGAAGAGTTACCTCTTAAGGAAATCACTAAGAATAAGCTAAAAATACTTCTTTCAGAGACCAACTTCAGCAACAAACTTTCTAGCTCCGAACTAAACAAGAAATAAAGGCTGTGCCTTTGGTATTTAGTTGATAAGGGTTTCAGCCTACCAGAGGCAGATCTCTTATTTCATTGGAATTTTGGATTTTCTTGTTTTTCAACTTAAAAATTCAAGTGGCCCACTACTGGTACGTGGCCCACTACTGGAGCACTTACTTTACTACAGGTTGGGAACCTCTGATCTAATTTATATTGCAGCTACTCTAGCTGTTTCACCATAATCAGTTTTCAATATTTTCTGTACTTTGTAAAAAGAAATGAATGGATTGACCAAAAATTCAATATTAACAGGTAGCTGAGGGTCTTAATTATAAAATATATATAAAATGCACCAGGTTCTTGAGTTGTGGATTATTTCTGGTGGTTTGTAATGCGCTTACATAGTTTTAAAGTTTTATAGTCATATTTTTCAGTTTCTACAGCTGATACAGTTCTACAGTTGAGTTGATTTCATTTAACTTTGGAGAGAAAAATATAGACTGAAATTTATATTTTGGAACCTCTGTCTGATAATTTTGATTATGTTAGGAAGTATAATTATCCCGAAAGTCAGATCTGTCTGCATGCAATTGTTATGAATGGTGAATTTCATATGCAGTGCTCTTCAGATATTGTCAAGGATTTTGCTGCTTGAAACTTACATTTATTATGTAGTGCTATTATAATTGACCTTTCATCCAAAAGAGCATCTTGGTGTTTTGCTCTTTCTGCACATACTTTGTCAGCAATGTGAAGGAATCTTCATTTATTGGACTAAGCTACATTGTTCTAGTCATCTGTGGTCCATTTACAATAATTTATTCTTTAGATATGTTTTATAAGGTTGCACATTCTGTATATAGCACTTCTGCCATCTTAAGAGTTGCTACTTCTGCGTACATACTTATTCAGTTGTATCAAATTTCTGGATTTTCAAACTAGGCTATTTTGTTCTAATTATCCAATGACCACACACTGTGGTTTGATGAATGTTTATGAATGAGTGTGTGAACTCAGGATTGTACCTGACTGATGCACAGAGGATAGTAATGATTTGTTTGAGGTGATGCATTATCCTAGCAATATTCACTTTTGGAATTGCTGACAATTTGTCACTTTGTGACTGTTTGGTTAATGGCATTGCTTTGAAACAATCCCTGAACCATTTTACATCATGATATTATTTGTTAATCTGTTTGCTGCATTTCAATATATGTTACAGCAGCCTGAGAGAAAAACTTAAAATATCTTTTTTAGTAAAGATATTACTCTTCTTATCCCACCTTTTCATTTATATTACCTGTTTTTGGTTAAGATTGAGAATTTAATTTTGGATTCATTGAAAAATTATTTACATTGTTATTGATGTCAAGGCACTTTTTAAAAATTTATTTTTTCTGTATATTTGTTTAAAATTTATAAGAATATATTCTTTGTGATTATGTATTTTTAAAAGAACACCACTTAATATAATATATTTGATTTTTTTAATACCTCTATACAAATTGTTTAATAGTTTCGCTTCAGAAATTGCACAGCATTACACAGATATATTAAAGTTGAGTTAAATAATTACTGGTAAATTAGTTCAGTGCGAGTATTGAAGCAATAGACTATGTATATTTGTTCTGTGAGTTACTTACAAATACTTGTGTAATAAGCGCTTAAAACTTTATTCTTTAAAGAACCATTTTTTAAAATAATTTTTTTTTTCATTCTTTTTTATTTGGACATATTAGCATCCTAGAAATATCAGTCACCATAACATATGAATAACTATTTTGAAACTTGCATAAAAAGTTTTAAAAGTTATTTGAATTTTTAATGCATTTAAATATCTTATTTTTTTTATACACCTTTATTTAACTTGACTTATTCCATGTTTATAAATATGTAATTTAGTAATCTACTTTTTATTTCACTTCCTGATGTACTTGAATTTTGAAATTTTGTATTCTTGACAACAATGCACTATTTTATTGTATTCAGCACTCAGTTATCTGTTTATTGATTAATTTAATTAAATTATGTTTCTGTATGGGTGCACCACCTGGTAGTAAATTTGAGAAAAAAAAAATCTCAAAATTCTATTATATTGATAGTAGTGAATCATATAATAAAGACTAAAAAATTAAAAATAACACAAATAAAATTTTTAAAAAAAGTTATATTTTTTGTACACTTATCAAAGTGTTTAAAAAAATTGTTATTATTAAATTTTTTTATCTTTTAATCTGTTTTTCTATTGATTTGAAAAGAAAACAATGCATGTATCTGTCAAAAGTTAAGGAAATGCTTTTAAAAGATTATTAGTTATTCATTTTGTAGTTATAGCTTACAGTTAATAATCTTCTTACAAATTGAAACAGTATTTTTACTACTCCCCACTTCTCGCTTAAAAATTTAGTAATTTCTGAATTTTCATTTTATTTTTTACCGGGTTTGTGAGTTTCTTTCTTTATTTTTTTCAAGCGACCTTTATGTTAATTTTAAATACCATTCAAGGTCGAATCTAGTTAAGAGTTGTAATTTGTTCTATTACATATATTTAAGCTTGTGGTTTCGTGCTTACTTGGACCTATTTTCTTTTTTAACTTTTGACATTCATTGCTAATTATTCATAACTGATTTAAATATATTGGTAAATCCCATGCATTTCAGTTTCTTTTTCTTTTGTGAATCTGAGTGAAGATTATTCAAAGTTTAACACGTGATCGGTAATCAAATCTTAAACTTCTGCTACTATCAATTTGTAAATATCTTATCAAGGTTCAGCGTATGCATAAGGCTGCTATATAAAGTTTACTTACAAGTGTCGTATGATTTTAAACACGTGTTACTTTTCAGTGCTCATCGGTGATGCAGTCGCAAAATAAGCAGTGCCGGTACGTTCTAAAAGCAGTATCTGAACGCTCTATCTTGAGTGAAAAAAATCGTGCTGTTTTAAGGACGTTCTCACAATTTTTTGTTATTTATTTCTCGTAAAAAAAAAAAAAGCAGTGCGTGCTGGCTCCACTACACCCCTGGTGCTTATAACGTATTACTTTTGCGTTTTTAGCAAAATAGTTAAACTAGAAATACCATAAACTCTAGAGTAAAACTGTTAGTGGTTCAAAAGAGTAAATTTATACTCTTGGGGTATACGTAAAGTTACCAAACGTCCGGACTAGTATCTGGATCTTCAAAATGTCCGGATTTACGACAGTGAATGCGGCGAGAGAGAAATTTGGTTGCAATAGAATAAATCTGATGTATGTGATGTCATTCCGCTAATGAAAGAAAATTCATTGTTTGCATCCATTGTTGATGAGAAAGTGGATAAGCTTCCTTATTCAGGCCCAAGTTCAAACTGAAAATTAAAAGTTTGGGCGGTTGTTTTCATTTTTGCCTTTCATAAATATAATTTTGAATTACCAAACATTAATATAAATGGTATCTTTTTTTTTTTTTGTTGTTGTCTGACGTTTTAAATTTTTTTCCCCTTGCTTCCTTAAACTCTCTACTTAGTATTCTGAAAGAAAGGCAGCTTTTAGAATTTTACTAGAAATACTAGAGAAATAGAATTTTACTATACTTGGATCCCCAAGACCCTTAACCCCCTCCCTCAGCGCGTGTCCGGATTTCAAACAAAAAAATTATGTTAACTCTAGGTATATGTAAAATACTCCAAGGCCATGTAATTTTTGAACCCATTGCGCATTTTTCAGGAGGGAAAAGAACGTAATATCGCAGCACAGCAGAAGACAAAGCGCTTTTAGATGCTAGATAATATGCGTAGTTACTTTTGTCATGTGATTATGATTTTTTTTCTCTTTCTGATGTACGGTGTACTATTATCACAGGACTACTAAATTAATCCTATCTAGACTGGCGGGACATCTAAGTATATTCAAATCAAAACAGTTTTCAGAAAATAAATCTAGAAGGGATTTGGGTTTGTAAAATGCATGCAGTTCTTACACAAGAGCAGTTAAGTATTGTTGACCGAGGGAAGCGAGGTCCTGTTTCAACTCGACTGATTGGCATTTCTTCTGTTTTGTCTATAAATTTGTTTATTACCCTGTGATAGCCAGACATGTAGTTCTGTTTTCTTGTAATTTGGCATGAATGTTCCTTGAGGTCGTTTAAGGCGATGTATGTGTGCGGATTTTTATTATTTGATTCTGTTTCAAGATGAAGGCCGTTTTAAGGGTTTCAGTGTATGGCGAATTCGGCACTATTAAAACATCCGAGTCGTTTTGCTTGTGGCGAGATAAATTTAATTGCAGTTTTGTTTTGATAAAAGCTGACAATTAATTGCAATTTTGTTAACACTGAAAAAAGCAGAGACTTGTGTAAATAATTCACATTCGGGAAAAAAAAGAAAAAACTATGAACAAAAATAAACAATGGCTAAACCTTTAAAGACTGCAATGAAGTGCAGATCTTTTCATTTATTTATTTAGAATGCGAGATCTACTGTTCATAAAACTACTAGTTTGAGTTAATCAATGAAGGGCGTTGAACTTTTACGTTCGTGCAGTCAACTGGGAATTGGAGATTGTGTTAATTGATAGAAGTTCTGTGTGAGAAAACGCCCTCTGCTCAAATTTAGAAAGAGCAATGGTTAATCAGGAAATATTGTTCAAGAATTCGAATGTTTAACAAACGTCAAAAAGTGACCCCTTTTACGTTTTGCCTTTTTACTTTCTCGTGTAGAAAGTATACAAAGAGAAAGTATTGTAATCGTCAAAAATCGAAATCGAGATTTTGACGAATCTCCACGTTTTAGACCTCCCCGAGTTCGAAAAACACAATTTTGGAATTATGTCTGTCTGTGGACACGATATCTCGAAAACTATTAGAGCTACGGGGATGAAATTTGGTATGTGATCTTTACACATAATTTGTAGGTTTCTGTCAAATTTTGGACAAAATCCGTCTACGGGAAGTCCGTCTGTCCGCGTTCATGTGTACACTGTAACTCAGAAACCTGAATAGCTAAATGGATAAAATTTGGTACACAGTTTTATCATCAGGAATGTAGATCCGTATCAAATTTTAGGCCAAATCCGTCAAAGGGTTGACTGTCTGTCGGTCTGTATAATCGTATACATCTAAAAATTATAACTCGTAACCCTAAGACTTTGATAAATAAAAATTGATATGAGGTCTGCTAACATTAATTGTAGATATGTGCCCAATTTTCGTTTCAATCGGTCGAAAAAAAGTTGCTCAAATCGCCTATTTGTCTTTTCTTATCACACAATGACGCTAGGCCGTTATTGCTCCCGATTCCCAAGCTTTTTTTCTCTACTGAATTAGGGACGCTTGTTCGTTTTACTGCCTTTTAGCGTATTTTTTTCTCCACATGTGTTAGGAGTATACGAGAAAGTTTAGGGGAGGCCACTCCCGCTGGTTACTATTGATTTTATTATATTGTTTAATTAAGTAAATACTAGCCGCCTTTGGCTACCAGCTTTTTCGTTTGTAATAGCAGCTCCTATTAATTTCAGTTAAATCTCTTATGCGTTGCTTGGTCTTCTTGCTTCCCTCACCAAAGTATTTTTAAACTTCAAATTGTAATATTCATTTAATTCCTACTCTTTTAAGAGCTTCACAACTGTTCTATTGTTCATTAAGGATGGCGGTTATTACGAAAATAACCGGTTTTCAGTTATTCAGGTTTTTTCACCTCCGATTTAACCTGGCGGTTATAACCGCTTAAAATAACGGTTTTAAAAAAATGAAAAAACAAACGCCGTTTGTAGACAGAATTTTTTATTAATATTGTTTCTACAGGAAATCAATCCATTGGCCAATATTTATCTGTTCATAAAGACTTTCACTATTCCGCCAACCAACAGACGCCTCGAGGAAGCGGTTGTCATTGATTGGCCTAAGATGATGAAATTCAAAGTTTCATAACTAGCTAAATTTTAATCTAATCGAACCTAAAAGCGAGCCTATTTTCCAATCCGGTGTTTTTGACCGGTTAATTGATTTGAAAAAAATAACCGGTTATAACCGGAACAAAAAAAATAACCGAAAAAACAGGTTTTCGGTTAAAATCGGTAGGTTTTTTCCATTCTTACTGTTCTTTGTGCCTTTGCACCACCATATTTATGAGTCTGTGATCTCACCTGAAATTTGAGCCTTACTGTAAAGATTCCGCCTTTTTTCTATATCAAGTTAGCCGGCCTTTGACGAACTTCTTATTTGCCACGGTTGCCTAATGTCAAGGTCACGGTTTCGGGTTGGAGGATCACGTGTTTGAAACTAAAGATCGGTCGGGCTTGTTGCACGCTGAATCATACGTAGGGAATACGAATAAACGTCCTCTCGTTGGTGTGGTGCAGAAGTTTGAAGAGGTGGTGCCAGCTCGGGTATCGTCCTCGTCATCTGACCGAGGTTCAAAATTACGAGTTCTGTCCCAAAATAGCCCTCGTGTTGCTTCAAAACGGGACGTTAATGTAACTAAAATAAACTTATTTGCCGCGAGCATTAATTTTGTTTAATTTTGATTAAATTGCATACGTAGTTTGGTCTTCATGGTTCCCTCAGCAAAGTACTTTTAAACTTCAAATTGTGATATACTGGGGCCGTCTTAGCAAATTTAGGCGCCCTGGGCTAGAGTAATTTTGCGCCCCATCAGAACTGCAACTAGGAATTTGAGAGCTTGTGGCCCAACGAAAATACCTATCTAATACATTAATTGAGGAGTAAAAAAAAGGAACCTCTTCTCTGTGAACGCTTTACAATTTTGATAATCAGCGTCTTTTCAAAACAGGATTTTAAAAGTCAGCTTCTCTATTGTCGGCAACTTCTATTACAGGCATAATTTAGGATTTTTCTCACTGATTGTCTCTGTATGAATATTTTTTGTAACATATTTATGTGACATTACAAAATCGATGACTGCCTAGTTATAAATACTAATCATATCTTTACTTTTTATATATTAAAAATTTTATTTAATTACATTTGTTGGTTCAAAATTTAAATAAAATCAGTATCGCAAATTTATAGGCGCCTTTGTATCAATGCCGCCACTGGGCTACAGACCAATTAGCCCGTTGTATAATATGGCCCTGCATTTCACCCATTCTATTTTAGAAGCCTTATACCCGCTTTTTATTGTGCTCGCGCATTAAAGGTATTTCATCTAAAGTTTGGATTTTAATGCAAAAGCAGAAATGATGAAAATTCAACCAATCCATTAACTTTCTAGATTAACAGAATTCCAGACTTTGTGCGCATAAAAAAATATGCAGCATTTTTATGTTTGAAGAAGCACACATTTTATTACGCAAATTGATTCGTATTATTATTCACCGTTTTTTATCACAGTGTATGGATATCAGTAAACCATCGCGAAAATTTCGCACGTTCATCCTGTCGTCCAAATGATTTAGTCATTTGTTGGGTTGTTGAAATTAAATACTCAGTGAAGTGTATACACAAAATAACAAAGACAGTTTACAGACAGTGTGAACGTATTTACAATTTATAATACCTCTTTGTATAAAATATTTGATGTCAGAATGCAGTCATTTTGAATTTTTTGTTTGTCATTTTTGGTTAATTGATACAAAAGTATTGTTAGATCTAGTGCGACATAACAAGACTACGTAAGTTAGATTATTTATATAGTTTCGCTCTGTAAAATAGAAAGAAAAAAAGCGAGGGAGCTACGCACCCATGATGACTATGGTATTTGTGAAAATGACAACAAGAAACTTTTTATGGAAAACAGTAGATTTTGTTATTAATATTCATTTTCCAAATAACAAAAATAGACAGCACAGGCTGCATAACTGCAACGTTCAACTCACGCAGACGAAGGTTCTTTTGGATTATCTGAAACCGCACAAACAGCGCGCTTTGATGATTCGCGTACGTATCTTTAGGCTCTTCTACTGCTAGATTGTCGATTAACCGCAATGTAAATCTATAGTTATAAAAGGCAATGTTTGTCTGCGATGTCCAGACGAATCTATCGCACTTACAGCCATGAAATTTGGCACAAAGGTAGTCGTAATGGTGACTGAATGCACCTCGAAGCCGGAATTTTAAAATTTAATCTAGAAAATTTATTTAATGTTTTGTGTTGTTTTGGTTGATTTTTCGCACTAATTTCTCAATAGAATGATTTCGAATAATTGTACGACAAAAATGAATACACCATCGGAAAGAGGACGCGATTTCCGTTCTAATGAAGTTAGTTTTGAATTTCTAACATAATTTACTGAATTTTGAGAAATTTTTAAAAGATAGTCGGTTTTGGCATCGGAATGTTATTTTTGTTTTTAAATTTGTTGCATCCGACTTTCTAATAACACTATTATTTTCAATTTTTTTTCAGCTTATAACTAGAACGGTTCTGTCGGATTTAAAACAAGAACGGTTAAAATATCTTTTCCCGTTTTTTTTTAATTAATTTTTTTCTGGTTGGTTGAGAGTTATTATTCTCGATCGAGTTCCTCGCGCGGCACTTCTTCGGAACGTTGCTGGCAATTTTGATTGGCGGACGCTCAGGATACGTCATGACCTTCACTTGAATGAATTACTTCGATTATTATTTTGGGATTCAATTTTATATTTTGCTTGCTGTATATAATATATATAATAATGTATATAATGTAATAATGTATATAATAATATATATAATAATGAATTATAAATTAATGATTAAAAAATGAAAAATAATTTAAAATATAATAATTTCTACGTTTTAGCGCATTAATGGAAGTGCGTTTTTAAAAACTGTTTTTATTAAATTTATTCTTATTATGACTTCCTATTTAATAGTAACTCACAATTTATTATTCTGTTAAATGCAATTCTCCCTCAGTTGTTTCAAAAACAGTTTTTCTTATTAAGAGAAAATAAACATTCACATTTTCTGTGTCAGACAGGTGTTCGAAGAAAATGTAATAAAAATAAAATATGTCCGACTTCATGATTCAGTGTTTATTTTTCCGTAACCTTGCACTTCCATCACTGGCTATTTCAGACATGAGGTCATTATACTGTTATCTTGTGTTTGAAATAAATAAGTCTGCGAAATTAAGATAACGTGTTTTATTCGTACTGTGTGTTATCTATATTTGTTTTTAGTTTCAGTTCTGAATTTTCTAAAATTTTGATATGACGCATTTTTACTATCGCGTATACGAAGTATACAAAGAGAAAGTATTGTAATCGTCAAAAAATTCGAACTCGAGATTTTGATGAATCACCACGTTTTAGACCTCCCTGAGTCCGAAAAACACAATTTTGGAATTATGTCTGTCTGTTTGTGAACACGATAACTCGAAAACTATTAGAGCTACGGGGATGAAATTTGGTATGTGATCTTTACACATCATTTGTAGGTTTCTACAAATTTTGGACAAAATCCGTCTACGGGAAGTTTGTCCGTCCGCGTTCATGTGAACACTATAACTCAAAAACTTGAATAGCTAGTTAGATAAAATTTGGTACACAGTTTTATCATCAGGAATGTAGGTTCGTATAAAATTTTGAACCAAATCCGTCAAAGGGCTGACTGTCTGTCGGTCTGTATAATTGCATAATTTTGATCGCAATAACTTTTTTAACAAAATTACTTAGATAAATAAAATTTTGCATGTGGCCTTCTAACCTCAATTGTAGATTTGTGCCCAATTTTAGTGTCAATTGGTTTAAAAAAAGTCGTTGAATTTGCATTTTCGCTGTCTTCGATAGTTTACGACGCAAACCAGCGGGAGTGACCTCCCCGAAACCTTCTCGCATACGACCAGTAATGTGGGTTGTAGTGTAGTTGGTAGGTAAATATTTTTTGGGTATTTATCCAAGGCCTAGTTATTTTGAAAAAAAATTATGAATGGTGATTTACAATGAAACATATAAATTTTATGAATTCCAAAAAACTTAATATTTTGCAAAAAATTTGCGTATGTTCGCAATTTTTACGCCCGCTGAGGTACCACAACTTTATTTAACGTTTTTGAGTACGAAATCTTACTATAGATATCGCTAGGCTTGCCAGACGTCCCGGTTTTCAGACAAAATCAAAAAAAGTATTCGGTGTCCCGGCCGGTTTTTCACGTCCCGGTAAAAATTAAATTTGATTATAGATGAACAAAAAAGTCTAAAAATAATTAACTGTGAAGATTATTTAGGATCCGTAACAGTGTGAAAGAAGAATTTTATGGCTTTTATGTAAGATGTATTGCATACTTGGACCTCTGAGAGAATAGTTTTGGAAAAACTGAACAGTTTTCATGGGTCAATCTGACCGAAACAAATGCTGTTGATTGGGAAAACGCCGAAACGTCTGCTGAAATTAATAATAGCAGTCTTCTTGATGTACCCGATATGAAAATAAACAATGATTAGCTGTTTGACGAAGTTGTGCTTGCTAAGGAGTATTTGTAGTCAAATTGAGAACAGTGGAAGCAAGAAGAGACTACCAGATATGTGATTATTTCAAGTGAAGAAAAATGACTCAGGCTGTTTGGTCACTTCAAGGAGAATCACATAGCAGCCCCCAATCTGATCAAGATTGTTGAGTATGCCTTCTGCTTGCCTGGGACATCAGCACCAGTTGAGAGAGTATTTTCTTTGATGAACAACGCATGGACTGATGATAGGGGTTTGATGAAGGAATCTACGGTTAAAGGCTGGATGACATGTAAAATTAATATCGGATTAGCTTGAGAAGATCTTTACAACAAGATCAGAAACAAAAAAGACTTTCTAAAAAAAGTCATAGCCAATGAAAAGTACATGTAAATATTGTTCAAATTTTTATTCCTCATTCAAAGTTTTTCTTCTTACTTAAATAACTTATAAATATTAACATGTAAGAAATAAAATGTTTAAATTTATATGCTTGTGTCATTTATTATTATCCCTGGTTTAGGTTCCTAATCAGTAACCATTTATTCATAGCATTGAAAATAAACTACCCTCTAAAATCCCGCCAAGGGTGTGTACCCTTGAATACCCGCGACGCTGGGGGGCATTCCGGTGTCCCGGTTGAACATTTCAGAAATCTGGCAAGCCTAGATATCGCACAGCATTTCACTACACCTCTGGTTAATCACAGGAGTCCATCTGGAGAATATCAAAAAGAAGTTTCGTTTTGGGGATTGCCATAATTTCCGAAGCACGTGTTTGCGGCTCGCTTCAATTTCCGCCAAGGTCAAACGCCAACCATACTCATTTGAGTAAAATAAGCGAAACGCTCGCCAACACACAGTCGTAATGGGCATTTGAACTAAATATGCAATTTGAACACCTGTTTTTCAACCGATTGAGATGAAAATTGTGCACAGATCTATAATTAATGTTAGCATCCGCGATATGTAGTTTTATTTATCTAAGCCAAAGGGCTTATGAGATACAAGTATGCGATTATACAAACCGACAGACAGTCAGCCCGTTGACGGATTTGGCCCAAAATTTTATGCGAACCTACATTCATAACGATAAAACTGTGTACCAAATTTTATCCATATAGTTATTCAAGTTTTTGAGTTACAGTGTTCGTATGACCGCGGACATACAGACCGACTTCCCGTTGACGGATTTTGTTCAAAATTTGATAGAAACCTACAAATTATGTCTAAAGACCGCATACCAAATTTCATCCCCGTAGCTCTAATAGTTTTCGAGTTATCGTGTTCACAGACAGACACACAGACATAATTCCAAAATTGTGTTTTTCGGATTCAGGGAGGTCTAAAACGTGGAGATCCGTCAAAATCTCGAGTTCGAATTTTTTGACGATTACAATACTTTGTATACTTCGTATACGAGAAAGTAAAAAAGCCCCGACTGATCTTGGCTCACTGCCAAATTGTACCCACGCTCTTTCGCTGAAGACGTTTGACTTATTCGCTTATAGTCCAATCAACGAAGGAAAAATAGAAAAAGAAAATGGTTTAGTTTTGAAATTTGGCACAGTTGTTGGGGGTAGTGTCCTAAACGACATACTAAAAGTCCCCGCCGGTGGGTGGTGTGCGGGGGTTAAAGGGGAGCATTTTCAGTTTTTCTTGAATATCTCAAAAACTATGGGTTCTATAAAAAAACAATCAATTACAAAATTAAACTATACAAAATTTCCTACAAAAAAGTCCTACTTTGTTTTGTAGCATTAATAGTTTAGAAGATACAGGGGGATTTAAAAGTTAATATTTCTAAAATTCCTTATTGTAATGGTAAAATCGATTAAAAGTTCTGAATCAACAACCCTCATAATAACCTCATGCCTATATAATAATTATACAAGGGTAGTATTGCATGTGTCGGAGGGGGGGGGGGTTAACAAACTCATTTGATGAACAATTATGCTCTCTTCCTCCCCTCACATCCGTTCCCCATTCACAAGTTTCCTTCTACTCGTAGTCCAGTCAACGAATTGTAAATTTTTAAAAAAGGTCTAGTTTTGAAATTCGAAATTCGGCACAGTTGTTGGGGAGAGTGCCCTAAACGACATTCTAAAAGTCCCCGCTGGTGGAGGGTGCTCAGGGGATACAGGGGGGTTGAAAGGGTGGGATTTCTAAGTTTTTCTTAAATATCTCGAAAACCATGGATCCTAGCGAAAAAACTTTAGTATAAATTTAAACTAAATTAAATCTCTACAAAAAAGTCCTAAATATTTTGTAGAATGAAATTTTAGAAGATGCAGGGGTTTTTAAAGTGAATATTTCAAAAATTCCTTATTGTAATGGTAAAATCAATTAAAAGTGCTGAAGCAACAACCCTCAGAAAGACCTCTTTTACAAGAAATCTGCGGAAAGAACTTACTTTTGCCCAAACCATCCTCCTTCTCCATGCATTTCGTGGCTGCGACATTACACCAGATATTTACAGAAAAAGCAAAGCACTATAGTTACATTGTTCAAAAATCAACTAAGCCAGATAAAAACATTGCTGACATCTTTTACAACCCCTCATAAACACCAGATGCTATCTCACCAGCCGGTGAGAAGATGTTCCTAGTACAAAGCCGTTGCTGATAAACATAATTTGAATAACTATATATTTTTCGAACCATCAACCAAGATCAAGGCTGATATTCCCTTAATTCCTCCAACCAAAGGAGCGGCGGGGGAACACACGTTTAGGAATGTGTTTCTGTTTTGGTGCACCAAAGGTGCACCTCTAGAAGAAGAGGAAGCATTCGAACTTGATCATATACTAGAAAAACATTGTAAAATTTAATTAGGAGTAAGTGTAAAAATGGGTTATGCATATTTTTATGTATGTATGTATGTATGTATATATATATATATATATATATAATATTAGGTTATAGAAAGATATAATATGTTATAGATATATTGTAATAGATAGCCGCTATTTTGAAATATAAACTTTCTTTCATAAAAATAAAAGTAACATTTTCAACCACTTATTGTAATTATGTACTTTTCAAACTGCTATAATATTCTAAACTATTCATCCTAAGAACAATGTGTAGGACTATTTTTATAGGGAATTTAATTTAGTTTAATTTTATATTAAGTTTTTTCGCCAGAATCCATAGTTTTCGAGATATTTAAGAAAAACTGAGAAATTCCCTCTTTCAACCTCCCAGTACCCAATAAGCACCTTGCACCTGCGGGGACTTTTAGTATGTCGTTTAGGGCACTCTCCCCAACAACTGTGCCGAATTCAGAATTTCAAAACTACACCTTTTTTTTTATTTTGCAATTCGTTGAGTGGACTATGAGTAGGAAATTTGTGAAGGGAAACGGATGTGAGGGAGGAAGGGAGCGTAATTGTTCATCAAATGGGTTTGTTACCCCCCCCCCCCTCCGACACATGCAATACTACCCTTATATAATTATTATATAGGCATGAGGTTATTATGAGAGTTGTTGATTTAGCACTTTTAATCGATTTTACCATTACAATAAGGAATTTTAGAAATATTAACTTTTAAATCCCCCGTATCTTCTAAACTATTGATGCTACAAAAACAAAGTAGGTCGTTTTTTGTAGGAAATTTTGTATAATTTTGTAAATTTTTGGAAATTTTGCATAATTTTTGTTTAATTTTGTAATTGAGTGTTTTTTGATAGAACCCATAGTTTTCGAGATATTTAAGAAAAACTGAAAACGCCCCCTTTAACCCCCGTACCCCCCCCCACCGGTGGGGACTTTTAGTATGTAGTTTGGGACATTATCCCCAACAACTGTGCGAAATTTCAAATCTACAGAATTTTTTTTTTTCTATTCTTCGATTTTTGGCCTTCGTTGACTGAACTATTATTTCGGCTGACGTTTCGCTTATTTTTTTCCTCCAATGCGTTAGAGACGCTTATTCGTTTTAGTGCCTTTTTGCTTATTTTTTTTCTCTACATATGTTAAGGAGTATACGAGAAAGTTTAGGGGAGACCACTCCCGCTGGTTGACTTATAGTGTTCACAAACAGACAGACATATTTTCAAAATTGTGTTTTTTCGGACTCGATGAGGTCTAAAACTTGGAGATTCATTAAATTTTTGGGGTCGAATTTTTTGATGATTAGAATGCTTTCTCTTTGTATACTTCGTATACGAGAAAGTAAAAATGGTTTTACGAACTCTGAGAGGTCTAAAACTTGGAGATCGTCAAAATTTCGATCGATTGCAATAATTCCTCTTTCTATACTTCGTATTCGAGAAAGTAAGTCATCCAGTCCCGAGAAGGTTTTCCGTTGTTAGCAGTAACGATGACCTAAGATGCCAATTAATAAATCTTTTAATGATTATGCATTTTTATTTATTTATTTATTTTCAGTTTTACGTGTTGATTTCATTGTTCTATTTTTGCATTTTTAAATTGCTGTTTCTCTTTTCTTCAGAGCAAACTTGACTGGTTAGGAAAGTACGCGATGATTGTGTTTCCCGCATGTTTGGTGCGATTTGTTGGGTTAACGTCCTAAACTACATGAGGGTTACTAGGGACGAATTTTTTATCTTTTATTTTTCACTTCCGGCAGGTGATGAGAACAAGACTTCAACTTCTACTACCGTTTCAATCACCAACCACACCTCCGCTGTAGCTTTTTCGTGGAACCTTCATTTCTCTACGGAACAGTGAATATTCATTTAAACAGTATAGATTCGGGGATGGAGAATCTGCGGCCTCCTCTTCTCTTTCTCCCCTCTCTCTCTCTTCTTGAGTGTCTTATGCGGCCTTACCAGTTATTTACAATTTCCAAAGAAATATGTGATTGTCTCTAATATAATAATAATTACAAAACAATAACTTTTAGATTATGCTCGTGCGGCCTTTTGCCCGACTGCCGAAATTTAATGTGGCATTTAGGGCAAAAATGTTCCCCACCCCTGGGTATAGTTAGTATTTTCGAAATTAAATTAAATAGAGGTCGCTTTTACAATTAAGTGTTTGTAGAGAATTGAAATGAAAAGAAATCTGCTGTGAAAACTTATTTCTCTGCCGTGAAGTTCTTATATTAGTATAAGATTTGTAGTCTCGTTCCAACTCAAGATTTGTGTGTGTTTTAATGTTTTGTGAATTTGTTAGACATGTAAGAAAATTAATATGAACAAAGTTTTAGGCCCATTAAAATAAAAGTAGATACGAATTAAATTAGAAAACGAGTCGAATTAAGCAACGTAACTTTACACAGGTGCCTCACCAGGAAAGCAGGGGGCTTTCATCAGGGTCGGAGACTCGAAGATCTTTATTACACTAAAGATTCCTTTTGTATGTGATCTTGATGCAATTGAAATCTGTTAAATAATGCTGAAATTTCGAATGATGAGTTTCGTCTTCACCTTTAATCCGTTTCCGATAGCTTCTCGTAATTTCAAAGCAAGGTAATAATTTAACTAACTAATCACTTTAGAAATATTAATCTGTTTTATTTATTATGATTATTACGATATTAACCAACAAATAAATCTCATGAAAAAAAATACGGCGTTTAAAAGATGTGCAAAAATCACCTTCAGTGCAGAGTTAATTCCAACTTAAATTGAGCCAAAACTTTCTGCCAGTTGCATTTAAATATGAGAGCTAACCGAAGTATTTATTAAGGTTAACACCAACACTGAGATAGTTCGAGAAAATAACATTGAAGCTTAAACATCTTTTTTTCCCCTCGCCAATTAAGTTGCCTAAATAACATCGATTTGTTTTGGTCATTAAGGTCAATACAATTAATTGTAACTGCTAAATAATTTAAATTTCCAAAATCATTAAAATTTATTCACATTTGGATTTGCCGGTATGTAGTATGTAAGTAAAACAATACGACACCATCCTGGGTACTTAGAAACACGGAGTGTTTTTTTGAAATTTTATTTTTTATTTGAATCATTTTAGCTTCATTTTCTGAAATTTCTCGTAGTTCTCTTTCTAATTTTAGTATCGTAATATTTTTTAAACATTTCTGCGGACAGTTCTGAAAACATAACGAATTATCTGTCTGATGCAGAAACTAATTGACATTACATAAAAAAATATCTAAAATCTAAAAAAGTAGATTAAAAAATGTTTCAACTCATTAATACACATTTTGTTAAGTTTAAAAAATTTGTTGTCTTTCGCCATCAGTCATTAAAGGCCATTTCTTGTTCACTAATGTATTAAGTGTACTAGATTTCTTTTTATAAGTTCCTTCAATTTTTTCCCCCAATCTCATCATCATTATTGCTCCTGTAATGAACTCTCGACAGTTGAGTGTTCTTTGGAACTGGGGCTGCTAAGAGTGATTCTTGTTGCCACCATTGAAAGGATTCCGAAAACTCAGTCAACATTAGATATGTTTCGAAATGGTTACGCCGAGCGTTGATTTTGTTTATTTTTGTGCTTGGAAGGTCAAGAAAATTATCATTGTTAATCATAATACAGTAAAAACCTATTTAACGTTGTTTGGATATAATATGGATTTTAATTCGAATTCCTTTTTTTCCCCCCATCGATTCATTTTAGTTTCGATTTTCAAATCATTACGCTTTTATTTAATTTGACTTGTTTCATGTTTGTAAATATGAAATTTTGTAACCGCTTTTTCACTCATTTCCTGATGTGCTAGAGCTCGGTTTTGTGTTCCCGATAACAATACAATTCTTTTAATATTTTAATTGCCAATCAATCGATTCATTTTATTTAATTTTTATTCATCACGAGAGGTACCATCTGTTAGTGAATTTTTGAAAAAAATTGATTACCATATTCCTTAATAATTGTAATAATGAGTTGTTATGAAATATATGAAAAGCTAAAAAGTAGAAAATAATAAAGAGAAAAATTCTTTAAAATTTCACTTTTATTAGCGTACTAAAATGTTTTTAAAAAATCCAAAAATTCTAGAGGTCAAAGCAAAAACTGTAAAAGCTCAAGGCGCTGAGAACAACAATACAGTAGGGAAATTGAGCCTTAATGAATATCAAAAGAAATGGAATTCTTAAACATTCATTAAAAAGTAAAATATATATTGAATGTGAGTAAAATTCCAATTTACTTAGAATATTTAGACAGCGCTTCATGGAATTACAATTTTTGGTTTCATCTCCAGAATTTTGAGAAAAAATAGTTTTTACATTTTACAACTTTACTAAAAGCGTGCTTTTTAAAAGACTTTTTTTACATTTATTATATTCTTGGTGTACCTACTCAAGAAAAAGCATGGTAAAGTTCCGATTTAGACCGAAATCGCATGAATTAACTATTTTTCATGACACTATGCCGTTTCGCTGTGCATTTGATATCATTGCAGTGCCGTATATACGGTCACGCTTCATATTTATGATCGTTCACCAGTATTAGTTGAAAGGGCCGTATTACCCTATGATAGAGCCTCGATTTTGGAATCCGAGTATCTGGGTGAGGTTAAATTTGCTGTCGTGGGTCAGACGTCTTCATGTTGGTGTGGCTTGGAATTTTGGATAGTGGAGATGCCAGCTCAGGTGTCAATTGACCACTGTTCAAAATTGCGAGATCCTTCCCCAAATAATCATCGTACAGTTTCAAAGCGGTATCATATATTATATTGGAACTTAGCTTATTGAAACGGGGTAATTCGAATTCGTTGGTTATTTGATTTGTTTTTCTCTGGCCCCTTGAATTACCTTTCATTTCCATTGTTTTCGTTAGTTCAATACTTCCGGTCCTCATTGTTCATAAGTGAGTAATTTTTCAAAGCCTTGAATTCACCCGAGGAATTTACTGTTGCACAATGTATTCAATAAAAAAAAGCAATAAAATTTTCTCAATTTTTTAAAACTTTGATTAGAATTTAGGTAAGATGCGAAATTTATTTTGAACTTTTATTGAACAGTAGTATACTGTTTCTTTATTAAGATTACTCACTTATTTATTAATTTTTTAAATTATAATTATTACTTTATTGATTAAAATTATTAACTGTTTATTGATTGTTTTATTTTTTAAAACTGTTGAATGTTAAAAATAATTTTTGACTATCATTTTTAGTTTGAAAATTTTTGTTTTCTCTTGCTGTGGTCATTTTTAGATCCAGTGTTTCTTAATTCGAATTTTTTTGGATAAGTCGAATTTTTAATGTGGTTTCGTCATCTTCGAATTAGCCAAGTTCTATTGTACAGATATGCACTATCACATTCTATTTTACAGTAATAAAAATGACAGTTACCCACATCTAATTTTAAAGTGTGAGTGTAAAGGGAAAAAAAAAGTGAAGTACCAAAAAGAACTTTTCTCTTAAAGCAAAATAGCGGTGTTCGAGTGATAAGACGTAGCTGAATCCCACGTTGACATCAGCACTGCATTAAATTTATCAGTTGAATTTCTTGTGTGATTTGTGAATACAATTCAATGTAGACAATAAAAAAAAACTATAATTAATGTTATTTGAATGAAAAAATATACGTTACACTGTAAAACAAAACATTTCAGTTACAGATACCTCATGCTTACTCTTTGCGTTGATAAAATCCCAAGTGTTGTATAATTGATTGAAACCAAAATTTTCTGCTGAGATATTTGTAAATTTTATTTTTATAAATTGCATACATGAACAAGCACGAAAAGTGATATAGAATTATTGCATTTCTGAATCATTGTATAAAGAGATAAATGCATTTGTCAATTTTTGAACTTACATGACCCCCTTCCCTTAAACTTTTCATTAATACACCTGTAAAAGTGCTTCAGAGACTGCCCAAATTGAGAATCATTGTTTTAAAGTGTTCAGATGTGTAAGCAAAATTAATGGTTCGTTATGATTTTCTTTTTGTGTTGCTAGAAATATCGTACCCTGTTTTGATTACAGCTGCGGCTGAGTTTCAGAGCGCTAGGAAGCGTGTATTTTATGATAAGGACTTATTCTTGATAAAAAAAAAAAAGAATTTCTTCGTAATGTTCTTCAAGCTTAAGAATATGTCTCCAATCTGTCGTGATTTTGAACTAGTGTGAACGTAGTGCAGAAAGTATCATCTTAAAGATTTTAAGTTGCAAATGTACAGAAGACGGCAAAAGAAAAAAAAATACCGCTTCTCATTTAGAATTCGTTAGCTATATGACAAGAATTTGAATGGGGAAAAAAAGTCCATACCGCTAAAAGACCGAAAGATGCATTATACAGTGTGTTTAAAAAAAACTGGGCAAAATAAAATGGTAGGTCAGGCATACAGAAACAGCTTATTCTCGCAATAGAATATGGGATCGAAAATGCAAAGGGGACTCGCTACAGGGAGATCTTTGTCAGTGAATTAAGTAAAAGAAAAGGATACACCAGGTGAAATATACAACACAGGGATATATATATACAACGACCCAGTTCCATGAATAACAACATAAGAACCGTGTATCGCCTCAGACGGCAAGTCCTTTGAACACTTACTTTAAGTATTCCAAAAGTTTGTTGTTGATACCGCGTGCTACTTACCATTATCGTATCTGTCATGCCGCATTTGACTTGTAATGTTGTTATTCATGCAACCGGGTTGATGTGCTGTAGTAAATTTGTATTCTATTCAGTTTGTGTTGTACATTTCACCTGGTGTATCCTTTTCTTTTATTTAATTCATTGACAAAGATCTCCCTATAGCGAGTTCCCTTTGCATTTCCGATCCCTTATTTTATTGCGAGATGCCTGACTTATCCTTTCATTTTGGCCACGACTTTTTGAAAGACCCTGTATATTTTTTTATTATTAGTGGCATTACGAATATTAAATTCATCTATATTGTAAAGTGATGTTGCTAAATAGTGAAATTTATTATAATGACATGACGAATTTGGTCGAACGAAACTTTTTTAATTTCAAAAAATGTGCGTTATCTAGTCATAAACACTTTTCAACTAATCGAATTAAACGGATGAATTTTAATGCCGAATTTCCCACCAGTCGTAACTTCTTGCTTCATCTCCTGCCTGAAAAATTGGTAAAACGGCATCCGAAACAATGGAATTATTGTATTAGATATAAGAAATTAATTTCTTTCCATATCATAAATATCCCAGTGGTATTCAGTGTTCAGCCGTGAATGAGTATGTCAAGAACGCTGAAACACAAGAATCGTTGTCACGATGATGTGTTGAAATTCGTTGTTTTAATATGTATGTAATGTACGTGCCTGTTTATTTCCTAAGTATGCTGGAAAAATAACGCGCAGTTTTTCTATGAGGCAATCTATCCAATTTCCGCTCAGGATGTAAGCAAAAGTTGAAACTTAAAATCCGTTCAAAAGTTTCCTGCAATATTTTTAATGCACTATCTTTTTGAGATTTTGATTTATCTTGAGGTTAAAACCTTCTTGAGTTAGAAAAAAAAAACACTTTTGGAATATATCTGTCGTTTTGTTTGTGAAGGCAGTGACTCATAAACGGAACGAGCCGGAAGAACGAAATTTGGCACAGAAAAATTTCTCTAAGCGACCACCCTTACAAAGCGTCACCTATCTCAACAGATTGTTGCAAAGTGCTGAGTTGCCAAAAATTCCATATCAAACAAAGTTGAACTTTTGTTTGGCGTGGAATTTTTGGTCCATAGATATAATGTTAAAATAATTTTTCGAATGTCACCCTCGGTATTCAGGCCTTACTTGACGTATCGGTGACGATTGATCCCCCGTTCAACTTCATTGAAATACATTCCTTTCGTCTCTCTGACCTTAGAGATTTTATTAAGAGAACAGGGAGGAAACGAAGAGCAAAAATTTCATACACTCAAAAGCAAACCGAAAATCAATTAGAAATTAAATCATTCCTTTCCGAATGTGGAGAGAAGAATGAACTTTCGCTTTTACCGGGGTTTTGGCATTCAAGAATACATTTGTGCATTTCAAGCTCTGATTCGGACTCTGACAAAGAAGCTCCTGATATGGTTGCGACCATCAGCAAATGAAACTTTCAGCTCAGTACACTTTAAGAAACATAGATTATATTTTTGCTCATTCCACAGCAAATACCGACGAAATGATTAGGGATATAATTTTTGAAATAAAAAAATAAAGTGAATATGTACATACATATCTCCGAAAAAAAGCTGAAAGGTCCAAGCAAACACAAATTGTATCTTTTTTTTTAGAAAAAAAAAAATTGAAATTTTCGAATAATTTACTTTTTTCTTTAGATGATTCTTAAAATTCGTTGTATCGGAAATGACAAATTAGAGCTTGTTTAATTTGGTGTTTTGTACTTCCAAACATGAACTCCCTTTAGAGCGGCCAGTTGTCCTTGAAACAGAGGGTGTTGTAGACAGTTTTCACTGTATATGGTCTTTGCACCCTAATTGTAGATCTGTATGAAACTTGATATCTATGGTTCCCTCAACAAAGTATTTTTGAACAGCAAATTGTGATAGACATTTAAACCGTGGTATTTTAGTAGCCTTATACTTGTATGTACTGTGTACATGCATTTCCCTAATGAAGACAAGCCATATGACGTCACATTTGTGTGGAATACGTAATTGCCAGCGGCATCTAGCATCCAATTGCATGTTGTTCTATACAGTGCTGTTACTTCTCTTTCTTATTCTTAATGTAAAATGCAGTGTTAATTCTAACATGAAAATGGTCGGAACATTTCATTTGTATTTTATGGACACGTCTAACAGCCTGTTAGTTGAATTGAAACATGCTGATGAAGAGGAGAAAAAAAATGGATTTAAAGAGTAGCAAGTATAATCTTTCAGCTCATCGGATAAATTACTTAAAGTCTTAGAGGGCTTTGCTGATAGATTCCACAGGGGGAAAAAATCATGAAATAAAATAAGAAAATAAAAATTCATTGTGACATTTCCAAAGAGTATTAAAAAATAAACAAAATTTTCATTCCTTTAAACTTTTAATAGAGGAAGAAAATTAATTAAGCATTTGTAAAAGCACTGGAAAACAGTTTAAATTTCTTCGCAACAATAAAAAGTATTGTTGCAAATCATGCATAAAAATATTTTTTTAAAAAAATTGCCAAGATGAAGGGAATTTTTCGTATATAAATTGGTATCATTAAAAAGAAAACTTTTTGAATTTTAAGATAGTGCAAGAATCATTTTTATGTGGTAATATTTCCGGATGTTATTGACGAAAAATACCAAAATTTTGTTTAATTTTTAATTAAGTAGCATTTTTAAAGAGTCTGTCCAAAGTACACATTCCCACCTTCCAAAGTATATTTATACCAAATTTGGTAGTTCTAGCTTGAATGGTCTGCTCTTTAGTGCGCCAGCAGACACACACGCACACACATTCGTCTTTATTATTGATAGAGTAGATCTAAAAATAGAAAATTTTAAAGTAAAGCTGAAACTACGAAATGTTTTGCTAAAACATTTGTTAAAATCATAAAGAGCCCCATTTCCAAAAACAATTTATTTCCATGTATTATGGAGAAAACGCTAGGTTTCAGTTTTCCGTTTGGCTTGAACTGTTCCGAAATGGAATGATGTATCCATTTTACCCTTTCTCATTCCGTCAAAGGCAATTGAGCGAAGCATTGAAATGAGGAAGCAGTTTTGTGAAACTTGAGTGGTCTTGCCTATCTCGTATTTAGTACCCGTTTATTGAATAACACCCAGTGGATCAATGCTCATAAATTCTGTCCAGTTTTATTGAAAAAAATTGGGAGTTTTTTTCCCTCAACTCTGTCGTATACTTCCTTGTGAAAAGGATGAATTCAGTTTGAGAAGATGATAATTTAGCCGCTGCGAAATGCGAGTAAAATAATTAACTTGCAGTTCTGGAATTTTAACGAAAAAAATATCTAGAGTGGGTTTTTCTTTTGAAGTTTCTTTTTGTTTAAGAATGAATATGTGGTGTCATTCGACTTTTTTTTTGTTGTATTTAAGTTATATTTATGATGTTTTATTTTTAATCCTAAGTAGTCTAAGCATATTTTGATACTCTAATAGTAGTGGCATTTTAATTTTTGTGGCGTTCTTGCTTATTTTAAAATATTCAGTTCGTAGTTTATATTTGAATAGATAAAAAGCAGTTTTGTATTTTATTTATTATACAAAACACAAATTATTAGCTTTTTCAGTTATTATCCGTCATTTTTGCTTCACATTAGCGCTGTGCAATAAAATGCCTAGCTGTAGACTAGCTATAATAAGTGTTTCTGTGGCGAATGAGGAGGATGTTACAAAACTTCTTTGAAAAGGCTCGAAAAGAAGCATATTTGGTTGACAGGTAGATGTCTGTTAATTTGCGATGGATATTACCTGCTTTACTTCAATACTTTTTAATATGAGTGCGAGTAAAGAGAAAAGAAAATGAAAGACAAGACATGGTCTTAGGAAATCTTATTTTAAAGTTTCAAACGAGATGATTTGCAACATATGAAATAGGAAGGAAAAAAGGAAAATTTAAAGTTATTTATGATCCTAGAGTTGTTCGCCTTTCATGTTTTTTGTTATGGTGTTGGTTGGTTAAAATTTTCATATAAATATTTGTCTTAAGTATAAAATATTTTATTTATATTCCTGACAATACTTGAATGTTTCTTCTTTATAGTTATTATTCGAAAAAAAAAAAACTTTTTTAAAATGAATGTTTCAAAAATGATTGGTCTCTAACTACTACAGTTTTGTCTTCTGAAAAAAGGAACTATTATTTGAGAGTGGAATTGTTAGGCATTTGATGGTTTATATTTTTAAAAAATGAATTCGTATTGAAATTCCAGTTTCTACCGACTATGAAAGACCAACTCCGGTCTAATTCGGCTCAAGAACTGGCCGGATAACAAAAAAGTTGAATAGGCCGGTGTTCTATAAAATGCTGATTTCCCCGCCCAACCTATATCATTAAAACAAACACTTTTTAACCAAAACCCGCTGTTATTCATATTTTCTGACCTATTACCATTAGCCAATACTTTCTAAATGTTTACCATTGTACCCTGCACTGAATGTTTAAAAAATTTATTATAGAAAAAAAAAAAGATTATGAGGATAAAAAGACTACAGATTTTGAGATAAATTTTACAATGTCTAATTTAATTGTAAAGGAAACATAAAATCATATTCACTGTATAGTATGATACATAACCTTTTTAAATAAACAAAGGATTAACGTAAAACGTAGGTTTAGTTCGTACAAAAAGTTTTCCTTATTTATAACGAAGAATTATTTTTTAACTAAGCCGGGTAGACGAAAGTCTACTGCATTTTAAATATCTGAAATGAGCAATTATTTATGGCAAAAACTCTTTGCTCTTGTATTTTCAAGTATGCCCTATTTCTCAGTAATGCGTGTCTACATGTCGAGAACTATTTTTCTGTTGTATGTCGTTTCTAGAAATTTTAGCTTCTCATTTTAAAGGGAAAATTCTTTCTTATTTTAAATAATTTTTAGTTATGAAATATGTATAATTACACGTTGGTAATCAGTATTTTGTTAATGTCATTCCTAAAGGAATTTTCAGGGCTTGTCATTTTAAATATGTCCTGTGAATTGCTTCTGCTTTAAATCGTTTCAATGATTAGTTAACATCCATTTCCAATAAAAAAATAATAAATGACCCATTAACCCTCTTTTCCTTCCTCCATAGTTCTCTAGAATTCCTATATTTAGAAAATAAGCTGTAGTTCTTCCAGAATCCGCCAGGTGGACGGATCAATATGTGATGCCACTATCGATCGACCAAATTCAGTCTGTGACGTACTAAAAAGAATTCTCCATGTTGTGTTGCGAATACACGCTACCTTATTAAGCTATCCTTACTGTCTGTTAATTGCTGTATTGGGACTTGACTGCCGTGTATCCTTTTTCTGCTAAATCATGTTTATATATCTGATTCAGCGACGTACATTGACAAGTAGATAATTTTATAGAACTGCGGGCTGTTATTTAGATTGACCATTCCTAATACAGATTTTCCTTATGTTTTGAATAGATTTTCTGGTAGTTAATTCTACTAGCATGTGTTATTGAAAAGATACACACCATCCGTATGCTTGTTTTCCCTCTTGTTAATACTGAAGCCCATAACTTATTTTTCCACATTGGTTTTGCCGTGGTGACAATTAGCTGATTAATGTTTTTCTCAAAGTGGACTCAAATTATTTTTCTGTATCTGCGTAGTTCCATGTGCTGCTTAGTCATCATGTATAGGTCATTTTTTTAGAGCAATATTGCTATAAGTTGAATTTTAAGTGATATCTGAATGAAATACTGCTTTCATTTATTTAGTATTGACGCTTACCTTAAAGATAATCTTTATTTTTTATTGGAGCTGTTTTTTACCTATATGCGATTGTACTTTTTCTCTTAGCGTTTAAATCGGACACTTTTTTTATTATCACCTTACATTTCTTCGCTTGAAAATAGTAAGTAATAAAAATAGTTAATTAAATTTATAATTGTAACACTGTTTATAGAGAAACAAATGACGATAGTTTTTTATCGAAATACTTTTCATTTTTGGATCATTTCCATATTATTCAAGTTTAATAAACTTACTTGTGTATTTTGATGACTAGTGTGCAAAATGTTATATTTGTTTTTGTTGTTAAGTATGTTATTCTCGTTTGATATTTTAATAATATATGTTGTTGGATACATATCATTTTTAACTCATTTATGTAGCCATATCAACCCTGAGTATATATTCTTACTTGACGTGAATTCCTGTTACTTTAACAACTTTATATTCAGCTGAATTGGCTTTTTCAATTTTTATCTCATTTGCCATTACTTATCTAAAATTAAGGTGATGAAATTAATTTAAAATGTATTATAATGTAATATTTTAAATCGAATTTTATTATTCGGGATACAAGGCATCCTGTATAGTTAGTTTGTTATTTTAAAATTTGGTAATTTAAAGTAGTACATAAAATATTTACTAGACAGCTTTGTTTTATCAAGGTTTTTTTTCATTTAATTGTACATTTTCTATAAATTGCTCGTATTCGCTTTATTGCATAGAGTTTTAAATAAAACAAAATTAAATACATTTGATTAAAAACTGCTCTTTAAGATAAATTATCGTAAATTCTATCTTATTTCAAACCGCTAACTTTGTTTCAAATTCACAATGTATATTTATTTAAATTTTGCTTGTACATAAGATTTAAATTTTGTAGATGTTTCTTTAGCTGCATCGATCAAATTCTTTCAAAAATATTGTTTTAAATCGAATTTATCAGTTTGATGGAAGATTAGTGATTCAAACTTGTGATAACCTATTAAAAGTAGTTGCCTTTCGTGTTTTTGTTATTGATATTTTTTTTACTTGATCAACATTAACAGTTTTTTGTGGCAAATAAATATAGCCTTTGTTGTAATTTTATATAAAGAAGGTCAAGTTTGTTTGAAATCAACTTGAAAAAATTAACTTTTCTTCTTTCTATGTGTAAGAACCGAACTTGTTTGCATAATTGGTTTTGTTATATGTGACATTTTAATGTTAATTTGTGTATGAAACTTGCATCTAAGAATTTCTCTTTAACAGAAATCTTGTGTAGTGCATTTACGGCATGGCTAAAGATACTATTTATCTATGCAATTTTCGTGTTTCTGTTGATGGTGAATGGTTGTGTTTAAGAGAACTAACTGATGTTCAGTTTGATTCAAACCAACTAACTTCTCCGGTGCAGAAAACTTATGAAGTTAAAGAAGGTTTGCTTACCATTTTATCTAATTCCCTTTTTATAAGGACTAAGCATATGTACTGTTTATTATAACTATTGATTATAACAAATAATTTTTAAAAAGCGAGTTCGTAAAATGCTTATTCATTTCCTAATATTTCTGATAATAAGTGCTATTATTTCTGCGTCTGTGATTCACAGAATTCATTGAAAAATAGCTATATAACAGTAAATGACTAAATAATTTTATTCAAGGACTTTACTTTATCATTTCTATTTAAATTCTGATGTCTGCATATTTTTATGACATTTATAGTTATCTTACATTATTATTAGCTGGATAGTGTTTCAAGGCTTAAGAATTGCAATATTTTTGTCTGACATTGTTTGTATGCATATGCCAAAGCCTTATGAAGGAGAAAAATATTCAACGCTTGAATCTATTAGCATCATATATGTAGAAAATATATTCCATGCACGTATGCCATCTTATGGGAATTTAAAAACCGGTTGTGAAATGCTACTAGTTTTCAGAGTCTTTCACTTTGCAAATGGTTATGGAAGTCTTATTTCTGTCAGAAGTATTAAAATAATGAGTGGAATTTTTCAGAATGAAGAATTTCCTACATGTCTTCCTTCCTGACATGAGTATATCAGGAAGGAAATGGTAAATTGGAATGGGTATGAAAGTAGTAGAACTTCCGTTTGCTAGTTAATATTTCTTTGGAAAGAATCATCAAATTAATTGTTACTGCATCAAGAAGATTTTTCATATTACGGAAAAGAATCATTTTATTTATTTTGTTAAGAACTTTTGACACTTTCGTCTTTTTCACTGTGAACCAATTCTTAAGAAACATCTGTATTCGGACGAATGTTGTTTCTGATTAATCTTGTAACTCTAAGGAAGCAATAAGAACATAAAAAAAGAAGAATCTGTGCAGGCCATCGATAATTAAGTCGGAAAAAAATTTCTGTCTCTTCCAAACACTCCGGCTCTCCGAGAATCGGAAGTTTTGACCATTCACTGGCCACTGCTTATCAGAACTTCATGCATGTGGGCATTTTTATATCACATTGTTGCACATATTTTTAAGCAATGGTTATTAGCGGCAGATGAAGGTTTTAGCAAATGAAACTTGTAAAAGCATTAAATTATTGCCTGCTAGGACGAGGTTTGAATTTTTACATAAAACGAGATGATTATTTGAACAACTAAATATTCATTCTGTATATTCCACGTATCACGCAAATATTATTTTCAATTATTGCACTTTTAACAACACTGTCTGGAATATTAATATAAATTTCTAAACTGCAATTGTGAGTATTATACTTTCTATTCTGTTGGCTACTTTTAAATTGAGTTGTTGATCTTGAAGATTCCTTTTCTTTTTTTACTAGTGCATGCCCTTTTTAATTTTTTTTAATAAAATTTTTCCGTCATATTTTAAAGCACTGGTCAGTGGCGTAGCGAGGGTAAGTGGTGCCCAGGGCGTGATAAGAGTTTTTCGCTCCCAATTGTAATCAGGGTAAGTGGCGCCCGGGGCATGATATTCGACCCTCTCATCATATTTGTCCCAAAAAGTGGCGAAATCGCAATAATGTTTTATCTCCAAGGCGCTCCCCAAGACTGGCGCCTGGGGCATCAATACCCCCTTGCCCCCGGTCGTTACGCCGTTGGCACTGATGCTATGATCAACACTGTTTTAAATACTAATACTGTTAGTGTAATATAGTGGAAATGTGGTTTGTTGATGAGATAAATTACAGCCTGTAATAGAATTCAGGCTGCACTCTAGTCTAAGATCTAATTTTGCAGCATTAGTGGCTTAAAAATAAGTGTGGTTTTGTGATAAATATTCATGATGAAGACTAACTATTTAGTGTAACTTAGCAGAAATTAGTGTTTGTATTATTTGGATAGGCAGTGGTGGTTGTTCAGATCCTTAATCGATTGCAAGGCTTTCACTTAGCTAGCTTGCCTTCAAGCCCTGAATTAATGAAAATCTGGCTCAAAAGAATCATGATATATGAATGTTTTATCCATTTTTTTGTATTACTTTGTTTTCATTATTATCGATTAGTTCTTGCTTATTCTGAATGGTCGACTGTATAGTAAAAATAGTATTCTATATTTACTATGATGTCGTATAGTCGTTTTCCGAGAGAGCTTCTACAATTGTGTTGGCATTCTTATACATGAGGAAATATTGATCAGCATTTTGGGGGTAAAGCGTGATAAGTTTTTATCGGAATTTTGAAGTTTGAGAGCTTTATGAGGATTTGTTTTTTCCTTATGGTCAATGGGAGGGATCGCACAAGCCATTTTCCTTCGATCTTCGCCCAAAACATTGCAGCCGTAGGAGTAAAGCTAACGATGGTTAGAATGTATTGCTTGTCCATCCGTATTTTTACCTATAGAACAAGCCGGTCAGTTGAGTGAAACAGCCACACCAATTTGATGGAGGTAGCTTAAGAGAAATTACCGTGAAAAGTTTGTGTGAGTCTTAGTGTAAATTTACAGATTTCTAAAAGATTATATCAGTCTAGATGGTGTACTGTTCTGTTATCTAAATTTTTAATTTAAAATTATTTTAAAAAAGTGATTTTCTTAATTTGTCATTTGCTGTAAGATAATTTATTGTTGAATTTTTTAAAAAAGATATATATGATACGGGTTTAATAAATCAAATCCATTACTTCCTTGTCAAAGTAGAATTCATCAAAGAATAGATGATTGGTGGTTGTAGTAGATAATTTATAAGGAGTTAAGATATTAAAATATATACTGACTAAATTGTTAATGTCTTTTTTCAGAAAATTCATAAAAAGTTTATACAGCATATAAAATTTTAAAAGTAATGAATTAATCTTAGAATAGAGCATTTCATGCGAATAATTTTTTATATATATATTTTCTGTAGTTATAAATTCATACATAATAAACATATACTGTGTCTTCCGTCTTTTTTCATTTCCTCCTGTTGGAAATTTTAAATCATTTTACTTATGTGTAAAAAAATTATTATTTTCCCTGCTCTTATTAATTTGTTTATTATTTTTATTTTCAGAAAAAGATCCCGTATCCATAGAACGTTCAAATCTTTTGAATGTGATCAAATTAGTTGTAAAAGAGCTCATTGAATCCTCCCTCAAGTACGGTAGGCAACTAGACTCAGATCATGTTCCTCTGCAGCATTTTTTTATTCTTATGGAGCATGCTATGAGGCATGGTCTGAAACGTAAGTTCTACTTTTTTTTCAATGTTCCAAATTATATTCTATCTATACTTATGAAAGGAAGTGCGTGTCTGCGGTGTTCGGAGAGATCTGTCGCAGTTACAGCTATGATAATTTCGCACGCAGGCAGTCGTTATAGTGACTCAATGCACCTCGAAGCCCGAATTTAATGTAGAAATTTTTAAAAAAATATTCTGCGTTGTTTTGGGTGGTTCGCACGTATTTGCTCATAGTATCGTTTTTTGATGACGGTAGAAAAAAAGTAGATGCGCTGTCGGTTAAAACGAACAAATGCCGTTCTAATGAAATTGTTTTGAACATCGAACATAATTTAGTGAATTTTGAGAAGCTTTTAAAATATAGTCATTTTTCTCGGAAAATCTTTAAGAATTAAAACTAAAATTTCTGCATCTGACATTCTAATTTATCTTTTTAAAAAAATTTTTTAAGGTAATAATGTTCACATTTCTCTCTAATGTAAGCTTACGGTCAAAATGCCTTTATTTATTGATTTTTAATTAATTGATTTGCTGATGAGTTCAAAGTCTTTTTTCGCATATCAGCATTAGAAAATGAGGGAGGGGATCTTTCTTCTCTGGACTGTTATTGGCTTAGCGTGTCGCATGTCTTTCCAGTCTTGATTTTGCAAGCAGCCAAATGAGAATTAATGTTCGAAAAATCATGAAAATTATTTTTACACAATTTCATTCTACTAGCATCGTTTGTAGCAGACTTTCCGATTTCATTCTTTTTGAACCTGCCTTTATTTTCAGTTATTTCGATTTTATATTGTTACAAAGAAAAATAAACATCCAAAATCAATACTTTTTTTTCATTTCGTTTTCATAACTTTATTTTAACTCGTGTTGTGTTTTTTATTTCTCTGATATTCCCCATCACCGATTCCTCTTGTCATGCGTATAGTGCTAATTTAAGATATTTCCGTGTTATAAAAGTGCTAATACAGTGGAATTTCTATAATTCGAACATTTCTATTTCGAATTTATTTTTCTGTGGTCCCTTGAATTTTCATTTAACATAATTTTAAAATATCTTCTATAATTTGAATTTATTTTGATTAATTCGAAGTCAAAACTAAAATTTGATTTTATTTCTAAACTGTTTTCGTTAGCTAGATGTGTCGGTTCCTCGTGCCCTAAGATCGTAAGTGAATAATTTTTAAGACTCGCAATTCATCCGAGGTCTTATAGCTGTGTGATGTATTCAATCAAAAAATAAATAAATAAAAATTTCTCACATTTGTAAAAAACTTTGGACATGGTTAATTAGTTGTATTTTTTGTTTTGAAGTTTTATAATTATTGTTTTAAAAGTGCTGCATTCTGTTTTTTTATATCAAAGTTGCTTACCTATTTATTGAAATTATTTGTTAAAATATAAAAAGAAATGTTATTATAATGATTATCACTTGATTTATTAAAATTACTTACCGTTTATTTAATATTTATTATTTTCTCTTGTTTTTAAATTTTAAAAATGTTGCTGATATAAAGATAACAATCAAGTGTATTAAGGGGCTTTAAATTATTCAGTCATATTTGTGAAACATACATATAGAAGATATTTGCAAAACTTTTAGCAAAATTAATTTAATTTCTATTATATACACTAATTTTTTTTGAAACTCCTTCCAGTATTAATCCCTTTTATAAAATGCAGCTGCTGAAGTATTAGAAAATCACCAGGTTAAGCATAATTCAATTCTTAATATTCTTTGTGCATATTAAAAACATTTTTAATTTTTTAAAATTCTCGTCTCCAGAAAATAAGTTTTTCAAATTTTTGTCATTATTCATTTAATACCAATTCTTTTTACAATGGATTGTTTTGGATATAAAATGTAGCTAAGAAAGGTCTTCTGGGTCCTAAAAAAGAACTGTGGAATGTTATGGAAGCTGTAGAAAAATACATGCCTGAAGCTTCAGATATTACCTCAAGTGTCAGGGAACTGCCATCTGTAAAGTAAGTTTTGTATTCTGAGTTGTTGTTTTAAAAGCAGAAGTGAAATAAATTATATGCTTTACATATTTTTGTATAGTACTGTTTAAAAGCATGATTCTAACTCGGAACATGGTATGATCTCGGATACTGATAAATGTGTGTGTTCTTGAAATGTTTAGAACATGTCTGATTATGACTGGTGACAATTTATATACACAATTAATACAAATGGGAACTTAGTACTATTTTATAGATTTCAGATTCTTTATTGAAAACTTTGCCCATTTTTGTGTGTTTTTCTACACCCAAACCGATTCAGCTGCAATCCAATGCACAATAGACTACTTTATAATCCAATCATGAGCTTTCAAAATATGCGGCTTAAAAGTGTTTTCTGCTATGTTTAGCGAAAACAGCTGTATCTCAAAACACTTATTTTTCTGTTGGATCCTTGTTGCATAACTCTTCCAAATGTCTTCTCTATATTTCCTTAAAATGATTGCCTTTTGATGCATAATGAGTTAACGAATATTTTTCATGGCAATAATTTTAGTGCATTAAATTTTGTTTATAATTATTTTTTCAACTTCTGTATTCTATATTATAATAGTTTGGAAATTTATAAAACAATATTTTTTAATAGTTTTATTTCTTTTATTTTTTAGAACTCATTTGGGTAGAGCTAGAGCATGGCTTAGGTTAGCATTAATGCAGAAAAAGTTAGCTGATTATTTCCGAATGCTAATTGATGGAAAAGATGAGATTTTAAGGTAAGTTTAAACTCATTTTTCATATAACCATTACCTTGCTGTTGAGTAATGGAGTATTAATTTTCCACATATTTTAGTTGTTTTCCTTATTATAATATCAATAATGCATGGCTTAAAAATTTACTTTTGCATAACTACAATAGTTTTTAATTAATTTCTAGTGAGTTTTATGAAAGAGATGCTCTTATGATGTCTGAAGAAGCAATTATTGTAGGTGGCCTTTTAGTTGGATTGAATGTTATAGATTGTAATTTATGTGTCAAGGAGGAAGATTTGGATTATCAAGTAAGTGTATTATTGGCACATAGGGTATTTGGAAAAAATCTGACAAAATTTTAAAGGTGGTAGAGGGATCCGAAATAAGCATTTTTTCCTTTTTTGTTTTGAATGTGCATCCAGAAATAGTATGTTTTAAGCACTAGTAGATGGGAGAAATCCCTAGAAGCCACATATGCAAAACACTGAATATGTCGATGTGGACATGTTCCTTAGCCACCAGAATTGACGTGTTTGAACTTTTTCTGGTAGAAGCACCTGAAAAACACCTTTTACAATATCCCCATGGACTCCAACCAAAATCTCATCAGCCTGCTGCTGCAAGAGTGTTAGGGACATACCTGGAATCTTTCGAAATGTGCTGTCCTCAATGTGCCTAGGGTGTGTGAAGTATGTTTGTGTTAGTGGTTGCTCATTTGAGCATCTGCTGTGGAAACAGCAATCATTAAATAGTTTGATAAATTTCCTTTGCCCTATCTTTCATTTCACTTGTTTTTTAATCGTCAACAACTTTTAAATGCGGCTTTTTCTCACCCACATTCTATTACGAAATTTTTTTCTTTTGATTCCCTCTACCACCTTTTAAAATTTTGCCAGATATTGTCTGAGCACCCTTTTATTTGCATAAGTAGTCATTTTCAGCATATAAAAATATAATTTTGATTTTTATGTCTATAGCAAGGAGTTATTGACTTCAGCCTGTATTTAAGAGAGCCCAATGGTGAAGTTCAACCTCTGGAAGGGTAATTGTAATTTATTTTTTTCTGATATGTGAAGTAAAAAGAGTTTTGTTAAATTTATTTACGACATTTTTTTTTTCTAAATTGTGCCTTGTCCTATAAATAAGTACTGAATATCTGTTGCATTACATCAACATAATGTGATATTTTTTAAAGCCTTCAATCCTCATATTTAAGTACAAAATTATTATATGAATGCTCATTTGAGATTGCATTGAGTTTTGCTTGCTCAATTTGTAATTTTACAGAAGAGTGATATTCACAATTTCTCTTCACTTTTGGTCTTGAATATTTTGAAAAAAAAAAACAAATATTTTCATTATATTGGCTTGATTATAAATGAACTAAAACTTTTGTAGCATAAAACAACCATAAAATTTAGATTATAGTTTCGTCATTTGCAATCTTTCATTAGAAAAATATGAAAAAGTTTTTTGGTTATATTCAAGTTATTGAAGCAGTCATCTACAAAGAGGAATTATTTTATTCTAAATAATTTTATTCTATTGCTCCGTATTTCACTATTTTCATAAATTTTAATGTTATCCTTTTGTTTATTACAGTGTAGAAACTAGCAACTTTACTGCAGTTTTAGATCAGAAGAATTACATTGAAGAGCTGAATCGTCATCTCAAGTAATTTCTTTTTACTCATCAAAGTATTGATGTGTGTTGTTATTGATTGTATAATGATTTCACCTAACTTAAAATATTTAAAAGATTTATGTAACTCTTTCAAGTATCTTAATTTTTTTTTAAAGTTGAATAATTTTTATTCCATTTCTTCTCATTATATTTTGCTCAAATTTTTATTATTAGGGATTATTTTGCTAAATTTCCTTAAACTAAGTACTAATATGGTTGGTAAATTATTAGTACAAATTATTTTTGACTTAAAAGTGCCCAACGTATTGCTTTGATGTTAAAGTGAAAACCAATATTTTTTTCATAAGAGAATTAATAATAATTTTAATGAAAAAGTAAAACTTCTGTAAGTTAATATTCACCTTAATTCATTTATTTTAGAATATAACTATATGACTAAGACAATATGTAGAAATTGTTCCTACTATGAATATGATGTTTAAATAAACAAAAGTGTGAACTGTTTGAAAGGAATGGATGAAATTACAATAGAGTTTGGTATATTATTGATTAGATAGCTGAATAAGGCGACCTGTCTGACTGCAGGAGCACAAAGATAAAATGTTTTTCATATGTTTAAACTTGTTTTAATTGAAAAATGGCAGTATTTGTTTATTCTTTTGGGTACAAAAAATCTAGTTACATTTTTATTTAATTCTAGAATATGCTGCAATTTGCTTCATTTGAACAAAGATTTAAATGAAATGTATTGTACCTTGACATTTTCGAAAAAGAAAAGCTCTTTGGGTTTGACTATTTAACTTTTATTCCATTTATTCTTGATGAAATTTCCTGCTGATTCCTGATTTATTCTGATGTTTATGTGTAATGATGCATGACTTTGTTTCAGTATGAAACTTTTGTTTGCTTATTTGAGAATTAGTAGCATACTTTTAAAAAAAAATTAGATAACAAAAATCGAAATTGGGGTACCTTTATTATATTTTATTATTCTCATAATTTCTATGTATTTAGATTTTTTTTTTTTTTTTTTTAATATTGAAAAACCTCTTTGAACAATTCTGAGACTGTGTTACTAACAAAAATTAATAAACTCAAATTAAAAACACATAAGTGTTTATTTTGTTCATTCATGTCTCAGTTGTTGCAGTTGTCCTATTATTTTATTTGTAGTGGTGTGTGAATTAAATTATTAAATTCATAAGAGCATTTATATTCAATGCTTTGCTACCTAGAGATAACATTTTGTTAAAAAATAAAGCAAATATATGAATTTACAAACTGTTTGAGACTATTTTAATGTGTTAAATTTATATATCCTGGACTTAAAATTTAAATGATATGCATATTCATAGTTTTTTTTATGGGGAAGATGATTTTTTTTTATCATTTCATTTATGTTTATGCATTTTATAATACAAATATATTGTTTTGTGAAAGGAAGTGTAATTCTCCTAAATTTGTTAATTTGTATTCAGTGCTACTGTGACAGATTTGCAGCAAAAAGTTGAGCAGCTACAGACCACCAATGCACTGATGAAAGAAGATTTGGCCATATCAAAAAATCAAATTATTACACTTCAGGATGAAAATGCACAACTTCGGAAAATCTGTGATAAATTGACAAAAGAAAATAAAAAGAAGTTAGATGTAAGTATGAAAGTGTATTTTAAGTAGGAAGCAGAACCATTAAAATTCTTAATTTCTGCAGTAATTTTCTTATCAATGTCAACTTTATTAATGTAGGAAATTAAGGCTGATATGATGACTGAAAGAGAAACTTATCAAACGACTCAGGTTGGTCTCGATTCCATGTACACAGATATCAGGAATTCACTTCAAGAAGAAATAGCTAAGAGAAAAGCAAGTGAATTTAAATTGTCTTTTACTTTCACCCATTTATTATATTTAACTGCTTTTGTTGAATTTATTATTTATTTATTTTCTTTGTATATATTTTTATATTTTTTGTTGTTATCACTGAATGCATTGTCTATTGCATATGTTAATTTGACAACCTTTTTTTAAAAATTCTATATAAGTATTAAAGTCTGCATATTCTCTTTATTGTTTCTATATTTTCAGGATGTTGACTGGTTTCTGTTCACTTTGATTTTTTTAATGTTTTTACTTGTATCTTCTTTATTTCTTTGCATGATTATTATACAATGCATCAATTTTCTATATTTTGTAACGATCTCATTCACCATAAATAGTTCTCACACAAATATTGGTTTTACAACTCTTATCAGCATGCCTTTATGTTTATTGAGTTTTGTTTTGTTCTCTTTTGCTCCACTTACACTTAACCTATTATTTTATGTGAAAAAATTAATGATTTTGTAACACAAGCAACTAGAGCCACTACAGCACTTGAATAAAGAACTTAGTTTTAATATGAAATTTAATTTTTTGTGTTTTACTTTATTAAAATGAATTTAAATTTAATTTTTTTAAATATATTTCTAAACTATCTCTACTACTACTTCTGTAAAGATGATATTAAGTAAAACTATGTGTTAAATTAGCTCAAATACTTTCTTGTAAGTTTTCCAGCAATTTTCAATTAAATGTTGTAATTTATGCACATTAATACATGACAGTAATGGAACAAAAAAAAACAGCTTAAAATGTAAACCTCAGCCGGTATGAGGTAAAACTTTACTTATTTTCAGGTTGGTAATACATGGAATGATCCAATGCTAACTTCTCTGCAGGAGTTGGAAGTTGAATGTGAGCTTCAAAGGACACTACGAGATGAAGCAGAAGTTGCAATGAAGCTTCTGGAAAAAGACATACATGAAAAACAAGATACTATTTTATCCATGCGACGTCAGTTGGAAGACATTAAAGCTATCAATCTTCAACTTTATAATAAATTACAGGTAAATAAAATTACTTGATGAAATTACATTATAAAGTTCAAAGAGATGCATTTTTTTTTAAATCAGATTTAGTGCAATATGTGTCATCATTTTGTCCAGGGCTTCTTAAACTGAATCGCGATTCAAAGTGGCTCCACGCTGAAAAATAAGAGGGTGCTGAAATTTCTTACACAGCGTTTTTTCTGTCAGCCTTATCAGCGTTTGAGAGTGAAAATAGTTACAAATAGATTCTTGACCAAAAAGATTCCATTCAAATTCTTTAAATAATTATTTTTAATTTAACTTTTTAGTTAGACTCTTTAGTAGTCTTAAATTAATTCTTCGCATTCTTATTTACTTAGAGGTTGTTGAAAAGTTTAAAAGGCTCCAATTTAATCAATTTTATGATTATTTTTCGTATTTAAAGTTAACATAATGATTTATATAAAGTCAATCTAATATATTTTCTAAGGCTATCTTTGGCCATAACATGTTGAATTTTTTTAATGATATTCTTTAACAGTTTTTTGAATGAAATTTTTTAGGCTTGTGAAAAGGATTTGAAGATGAAAACAGATTATTCGACTGAGCTTGAATCAAAAATTGTAGAGCTGAACAAATCTCTGCATGAACTGGAGGATAAGTACGAAGTTTTATGTAGAGCACAATCTAGTCTTGTCAGTGAGCCACAAAAGACTTTATTATGACGTTGAAAAAATAAGTTGTTCATTGCAAAGTAGGGTTGTTTTACTTTGCTTATTATCGATTTGCATCTTTTATTTTACTTGGTTTCTATGGGGATAACTATGCTTTCATGAAGCATTTGTCATATTATATTTTTAAAACATCTTATTTTATACAATGACTTAGAAGTATTGTTTTATTTAGCCACCACAAATAAATTTAACTTAAAATACTCTCACTATTTTGTGATATAGGGAGTTTGATAAATAGCATAAGATGTTTGTTATCTTATAGTTTGTGGTGTAAGTTAATCTAATTTTTTTTTGTATTTATTGATAAAGCGAAGTAAAAGGGTTGTGTAGCAAACAAGTCTGGTAAAATGTTTTGGTTTTCTTTTCAGAATAAGGCTTTAATAGCAATTATTCAACCTTTGGTCTTGGTCATTAAACACTCTCTTTGGCTTCATGAATAACTATTGAATAAGTTTCCTTATTATTATAATAATTTTCACTCAGTTGTTTATTATAGATATTAATTTTACTGTTTCATATGTTTTCTATTTATTCATAACTTTACTATTTTTATAACTAACTTTATATATTTTAAAAATAGTTACCATATTTATTGTTAATAGTTTCATATTAACATCTATGCTGTTTCAAGATAGAAGATTACAGTCATTTAAGTATTTACTTTCAACATATTTAATATACATTTTACTTTTTTTCCCCAATATCAAACTTTTATGTGTTTTGATGAGTATGAAATTCTTACAGTAGTTAAATCTATTTTAAAATCTGTTCACATGCATCTTTTAGTTAAAAGTAATTTTAAAAACTCTTTACTTTTTTAGAGATTTTTTTTTTATCATTATTGTGTATGAAAGGAAAAATAAGTTATCTCGATATAAATTGCATTTTAATTTAAGCTGTTTAAAATATTTGCAATAAACATTATATAAATTTATAAAAGCAGAAATATGAATTCTTCTAAATGATGCCTAGTTGTTTTCAAAACTGTATCGTATTTAAATTTACTCTAGGATTTTTTTTAGTTTGCCAGTTCACTTTTATTTAACTACAGCTATGCATAGTACTATGATGGTATATGCTGCTAAAGCATGAGAAATCTACATACTCACACAAGAAAACACTGGTTTTGAAAATGGTTGCATTTATTTTTGTATAATAGGATTTTTATATATCGTCTTTTTTATTTACTTTATCTTAAGGAACTATTATGTTCATTTTTAGCTTGAATTCGGTTTTGGGCGTACGTTTCTTTACATGATACTTTCTATCTAATATTTTAAACACTTTTGTTTTGAGTTGTTGGATTTCTAGAAAAAAGATTGTGAAATGATTGATGATTTCTTCCCATGTTCCTTAAAAGTTTTATGGTAAAGTGAGTTACAAATGAATTAACTTCTTGAAAATTATTTGCACAAAATTATGAACTGTGTGATGATTGAAATCCAATCTCAACTTTTTTATCAGAATTCGTTGAGGTTAGATTTTGATATCTGTAAATGTACTTTAATTTTTATGTAGAGGTTGAATACATTTGTTTATATAACAATAAATCTGAACAATTTTTATGAATTTTATGGTGTGATTTTATGTTGGATAATTCTTATTTAAAAGATATTTATTATTCTTGACTCTATTTATAAGATATTTATTATTCCTTTATTGAAAAAATCTGTAAGATTTTCTTCAGATGAAAATCTTTAATTGTAACTGGTTCATGTTTCTTAAGCAGTTTTTTTTTTAAATTTCAATATAAATTTGTCTAAAAAAAGTAGCTGCAAGTGCCTTTCTTTTGTCAATTTCCTCTCAGAAACAGAAGGAATATTTTAAATATTTGAAACTTGAAATTATGCTTTACTTATGGTTGACTAATATCTAAATTTTAGCATTTATTTTTTTGTTACATTTTTTTATCTTTTCAAATTTTTGAAGTATAACAGACACTATTCTAATCATGAACAAAATTCATATTTAGAAAACTGAGTGAATTTATTTTCTAGTCATTTGAATAAAGACGATGAAAAAAAAAGCATTTAGATACTTTTTGCAGATATTTGTATAATCACATTTTATCACTAAACAGAACAATTTTAACAGTTAATTTGTCTGTTTTTATATAAATTTTTTGCATAATTGAAGTTAACATGACATACAGCAAAATATACTACATGATTTTCTATGAATTTCTGATTAAAACTTTTCTTGAGTTAAGAATAACTAAGCACTTTTGCATTGATGACCTTCTCAATAAATTTATATTTGTTGCATTTATATTAAATAATTTAAATGACAAAACTAAGAAGTCAGTCTTTCTTTAATGATTGTTCCTTGTTATACAGTGCATTTAACATGTCAAAAATGCTCCCATTACTAATTCCTTTAATTGTTTTTGTATGTAAATACACTTATTAATCATGATTATTATATTATTAACTGTGAAGAAATGAATTTAATTAATGTAAAGAAATGAAATTGTAATCTAAAGCTTCTCTTTGAAAACAACCATCAGGATAATTCCCAGCATGCAAAAAAGAACTGTTTTGTGCCTCCCGTTTCTAACTCATGCAAGGACACTGATGATTATAAAAATTAATGTGATATTTACTCTATTGCACTATGTGTTTTTTTAGTTGCCTCTTAGGTACTAATTTATCAGCAACATTTTTTTACGTATAAACATGCACAAAAGATATAACACAATTTTATGTTAAAACTTTTAACAAATATACTCACACATAGATCTTATAATGATCTTAAACAATCTTTTTGAATATCAAAGTATTTTTTGTATAATATTTCTTCTTAATAGTCAGGTTCCTTAACCCTATTAAATTTCAAATAATCATTTATTTTAGCTGAATTATTTAAATTTATGAAATTACATGCATTTAAAATATTGAAACATATTCTTTGTTAGATATAAAATAATTTTACAAAGAAGTTTACATTATGTGGGTTTTATTTAAAACCCAAATACTTTTTTGTGTTCATATTCGTAATAATTTTCCAGCATTAATAGTTTAATGTGATTATTTATAGGTAATATATAATGTGTAGATAATGCTTCCATATTTAGTTTGAAATCTTTTCATTTGTACTTCTGGGAATCACTGTACTGCTTTTTCCTGAAAGTTCTTAAGTTGGCTGAAAGAAAAGGGTGCTCATTTAGAAAATCCTATATTTTTTCTGAGTGAAACATCACATTTTGTAGAAACTGTATGATACATCTGTAAATTTGTTAATGCTATGTAATAATTTTGTAATATGCAATGAAATTTTACACTGTATGAACATTTTGCTTGTAATAAAATCTTGTTCCTGTATTTTAATGTAATTTTATATTTCACACTATATCATTCACTAACCAAATATGATGACAATCAATTATTTAATATCAACTGATAACAAGACAATAAGGAAATTATTTCCATATTTGTAAGTGTAGTATGTTTTTTATTTTTACATAATTATATTTTAATTTACATACAAGATTTTATTGCAAAAAATTTGTTCAGTACTGCAAATTACTAAATTTTTGAAATTATTTTTGTGCAAGATTATGGGCTTCTATTATTTATTTTTTGAATAGTTAACAGTAATTAACTCACTGGGTGTTTTTCAATGTTACATTCATTAAACAGACTATTGACACAAAAATGAAATTGAGACTTCATAAATAATTATCAGCAGCTCACATTTTTCTCAGTTTAAATTAAAACTGCTATAATTTCAATAAATTGCTGTTATATTTTTATCATTCAAAACAGGAAAAATTTTCCTTCTAAATTGTTTATCAGTTTAAAAAAATGCCAAACAGTTTGACTTGCTCATATAAATTTATTGACAAAACAGTTTTTAAATAATTGTTCATTAAATTTTAGTAATAAATGAAATATTATAAACATAAATCTTTAGCAAATGTGTGATTTATTGAAAATGTCGAAAGATGTTCTTTACTTAAAAGCATTTCAAAATTGTTTCATCCTATCTGTTGATACAAATAAATAGGATTATGAACTGTATTCATATTTAAAGATATAGTTTAGTTTGCTTTTTAGCAAGACTTATTGGTAACTGGAATTTTTTTTCTTTTTCTAATTTTTTTAACTCTTTGACTGCTTATCCCACGATTCCTGCAGGTAGGAAGTAAATCTATTTTCAGTTGCATTCTGAGATTTTGGCATGGTAATGTGTTTACTTAGTACTGTTACAGCATTGAATCATATTATACTAATAAAGCTTTGCATATCAATAATAATTCACTTCAACGGTATTTGAGCATGTTTACAAATATTGCATCTAAATAGTGATTTTAAAAAAAATGGCAGTCAGAGGATTAAATACATAATTATTTTTTCTTCCAAAGTCACCTCATTGAATAGCCATATTTCATTGATTATTTTCATTAAAAACTGTTAACAGAAATCAAATCAATTGTTTCGGTATCTCTGGGAGGGAGGATAAAAATAACAGTATGCATTCTTAAAAATATTTGGTATTAACTTCAAACAGAATTTAAAAATTTTATTGTGAATTTAAGATAAAAAGTGCATCTGATGTCCCAATTTAAAATAATGTGTAACTGAATTTGACAGCTTTGACAAATAAAAATTTCGAGATTTTTTTTTTTTTTTTAATTTTCTGTTCAAGTTTTGAAGAAACTATTTTAATTTTTAATACTTATTAGCTTTGGAAATGTTCAGTTGTTTCCCCTTAAAAATGTTAATGAATGCATTGTTTCGTAATCCGCTTTTGGTTTCAGCCTTTCCGAACTTATAGTTTTGTTTCAAGTGATAAATGCATGTTAATTCATAAATAAATTTGTTCTTCATTTTAATTTAAAATATTTAACTTGAGGATAAATAGGTTTAAAATTTAAAAAAAAAATCAGTATGTTTAGTGAACTATGCATATTTCTTTGAAGATACTTCAAAAATATCATGCATTAGATTCATGTTCTCAACACATTTCGAAAGTAGCCATATTCTAAAAATCAAAACACATTAATTCATATTTTGTTGAAATTTTGTCTTGAAAGCCATTATTAAGTACCTTAATCAAATTCTACTTTCCAGACATTTGGCATTAAAATCCAAACAAATAGTGAACTTTCTATAATGAATTCAAGCAAATGTTATGGTAATGTTTAAAACTTTTAATCTGAACATAAAAATAACACAAATTATTTTACCTGGCATTAATGGTTTGATTGGTAAGAGTTAGTTTCTCTGTTTCCAAGTTTAAAATAATTTAGGTGTTTCATGCATCATACAAATGATAAAGTCTTGGTGGGCTGTTGCCTTTTTAAAATTCATTCTCATTTTTAAGGAATTATCTTATGACAGTTTATTTAAAATTTCATTATCCCTTGTTAAGTAAGATTTTAAAATATCTAATAAGATAATTTACCTTCCAGATACTGAGAAAGAACATTATCTTTTGTTTAAATGTATTAATTTTCAGTGTTTAAATTAAGTATTAAACCTACATCTTTTCAACCCAGTAATGATTTTCATTTTTGCCATTCTATATAGATTAGGATTGTTTATTGAAGCTGTGAGGGATTATTTTATTGCAGATATTATTAGTGTATTATATTAAGTTTTATTTTATAAATTAGTTTTATTGCAATTTAATAGTTTTTTTTGTTAATCAAGATGTCTTATCATCTTTACACTTTCTCAAAAATGAGTTTATTAAAATATATAGTCATAAATCACACTTGAATGCCACAGAAAGCAATCTGTTAGTTAATATGCTAGTTAGTTTGAATTTCATATCATTAATTTTTAATGAGAAGGTTTATATATATATATATATATAGAAATTGCTTTGGTAACTGACATTCAAGAATATGCGATACTATTTCTTTTTAAATTCAAAACTTGTGCCAATCCATGAACATAGTTTATTTATCTTTTTGTGTGCAACATTTTTGTAAATGCACCTCTCTTTGTCAAAGAATCATGCTGAAATGTGCTTCTGTACTCATTTATAATTTCCTCATATGTTTTGATTTTAAAACTTTTAAAGCCATTTTTGTCTCACTAATTTGTATAGACAATATAATTTAAAGTTATCTTATAAACATAAGATATTTACAATTTTAAGAATCTAACCAATGTACTATTGCTAATTTCCTTTCTTCCTTAAATTCCACATAAAACGGTGCTACACAAATAGTATAGCATATAGATTTTTTTTTTTTTAAATCAAAGTGTAATTTTTCTCTTTTTCCTTCATCATGCTTATGCATTCATTCTCACTAGATGAAATAAAAAAATATACTGATTCCTTTGTTGGTAGATATATTCATCAGTGTGAGCCAGACATTTTCTTATGTTTTTTCAGCGATGGTTATGTAATTTGTTGAAATAATTGTAATTTGCTGTTTCCTAAAGTATTAAAATTTTCAAATAAGGCTTTTTAAAATTTTAAATAATATTTTGGTAGTGATTTCATTAATTTATAAAATATTTATTAAAGAAATATATTTCTTCATTAAATATAATTTCTGTCTTTTTCTAATAAATATATTCTTTCATTCTTGCTTGTGGGAAGGTTAAAACTTGACTATAAAACTTGTTCTATGTAGCAAAACTTCGTAACCAAATTCATAAATATAGTTGATTTAGCCGAAATGCTTGCTACGTTTTCATTTCTGAACTTAGAGTTAAATTTCAAGAGTTAACTGCCATATTATCTTGTTTTATTTGGTATGATGATAAATTCATTAGCTCAGTCTAAACTTTTCCTGTGTCTTGAAAAGGGTTTTTCAGTTCTTTTTTTTCAATCTTCTAGAAACTCTTTCATTTAATCTATTGAATTGAAGAGCTTCAAACAAACATATTCTCCAAACTTTGAACCGTTTCGGCTCACTCAGGAAAAGTTTAGACTGAGCTCATGAATTTATTATCCACCAAATAAAACAAGAAAATATGCCAGTTAACTTTAGAACTTGAAGTTTTTGAGTTTAATAATGAAAACGCTGCAAGCATTTCCAGTAATTCAACTATATCCAGGAATTTGATTACGAAGTTTTGGTACATAAAATAAGTTTTATATAAAAATTCTAACTATTGAAGAATTTCTAGAGTTTGATTTTGAAATATATCTGAATGTCTGTTTTCTTGTGATTTTTTCTGATAAAAATACAAAGTATATGTAAATAATGTGTATATAATATACAATTTTTTTCAATGTGTATGGAAACTTTTTTTTATTTTCTGTTCTTTGTAAATGCAGAAGTTACGACTTGGTGAATCTCAAAAGTAAAAATGAAGAACTAGTGAGAAAGTTTGGAGCTCAACTAGCAGAAAAAGATCAACTGAGGTAAAGAAAATGTTTAATTTGTTTTAAGAAATATTTTTACAGTAAGTTTATTAGATATTGAATATTTAAAAGTTGAGTTTTTTTCCAACTTATATGTGCAAAATAAAGCAGTTTTTTTATAACAGATAATATAAGGGTTTTAATTTTGACATTTTTTTTTTCATCTGTATCGAGTCTGAAAACTAGCATGCTAAAATTATAAAATACTCCTGTAAACTTGATAGTTTAAAATATTTTGGGTGTCTAAATGAATTTCTATTATGAAATATAGGTTTTTTTACTTTTTTCTCCCTCCTAATACTGTTATTTTATGTATTTTCAGCTTAGATTCTTTACTCGTTTTAAAATGCAAATTTGAATTAACATTTCACAAAAAATGCATAAAAATAGTTTTTACAGTTGAATATAAATGCAGTCTGGAATGAGATAACAGTGTAATAATCCTTTTTTTTTCCACATGATGACGTTGTTCCATCAGTAAAGAAGAACTAGTAAATTTGATGTAAACTTGATTTTATTTTGCTATATAAACCTTTGATTGTATGTAGGTTTTTACATTTGTTTATTTTTGTACATGAAAAAATGTATCTATATTGCAAAATACTGGATTTTTTTTATGCATTATATATATTATAGGTCAGTTTTGGAATCGGACCTAAAAATTGAAAGAGCTCAAAGAGCTTCTTTGCAATCAACTGTTGATAACTACCAGAAACAAATAACTTCCCTCAAAGATACAATTAAAAAATCTCAGTTAGTGAATCAGGTGAGCATTATCAAGATCTGATGTTACAAATATGAAGAATTATATGCAATTTATCTATATTATTCTCAAATTAACATCTTAAGATTTATTTATGCAAGGTGAAGTTCAAACATATTATGTTCTCTCACATATTATTAAACCACTAACATATTTATAAAAAATTTAATGTAAAATAATTGGAATTTTTTGTGTAATGAAATATCATAAAATAATTGAAATTCATTTAAAACATACATACAAGCAGGGTAGAAAAGGTTTTATGTATTCTTAATGAATTATTTGTAGTTGCTTTTTTTCTGGAAAATGATGAATGATTATAGTATTATAAAATTTAAAAAAAAAATTCAAAATGACACCAAATTTTTATCAAATATGATGGAAGAGGTTAAAGCAAATTTCTACATAAGTTTTAATTTGTCATCCAAGAATCACATGTAACAGTAATTATAAAATTTTGGTGAGCACTGTTTTCTTAATCTACCACTTTTTTCTAACAAGCAACATCATTACCTATAACAAATGTTTTTTAAACTTTCAACTCTTGTACAACATCACATTACTTAGTACAGTGAGATTTGTGACGTATTACATAACATAGCTAACTAAAGCAGCTGAAATGACATTGTGGTGACAAATTCATCAAGAAAAGATAACTAGCCAAAAGGCACCAAAAATAAAATAAAAAAACGGGTAACAATTAAAAGCTAAAGGAGAACAATGCATCCAGAGCACGCAAAATGCTGCAACAAAAATACAAAAGTAGACAAAAAAAAATTTTTTAGGACATGTCACACAAAGTAACCCTTAAGTTTAATTTTGTTAAAAGAATCTGGCCTTAGACTTTCTCAAGGGTCACTTGCAGGCAGAGATTCAAATAAATTGATATTTTTCTATGAGAGGTTGACTTTCGTCGAAAAAAAGATTGACCTCTTATGACCCGAAATATTTCAAGAGAATTGAAAGAAAAAAAGGAAGGAATACCTGCAAATAAAACTCCGACATGAAAAAACAATAACACTAAACAAAATTTTTTTGTTTCAGAAAAAAGATCTCAATGCTAAAAAAAACATTAGCCATCAGGCATTAATTTGCTGTCATTATAACAAAACTATAGCACTTCACAAACGAAAAAAAACACAACTTGCCCTTCCATTCGAGAAAACAAGAAAACTGGCAACTGATAGACAAATTCCCCGCCAATTTCCAACACCTTCCCCCACTTTCCAGAAAAAATTTTGTCCTTGACACCCGTACCCTCTATTGAAAAAAGTAAAAAAAGAAGACAGATAAGTTCCATTCCCAAAACTCTTCCCAATAAATTTTCTCAAAAGAATGAATCGTCCTCGGATGCTGTGCCATCTATAAATCAAAAGCGAAAACAAAAGGAAAAACAAGAATAAAAGTATAGACAGAAGCTGCCAATACAAATTGGAAATGTAAAAACAAGTCAAAATTACTCCTTAAAATTCAAATAACCTTCAAAAATTAAACTTTCCATGTTGCATAGATCTCAAAATTTCTTGGCATAATCACTTTAACTTTACTGATTCTGCTGTTTTAATTTTACTTACATTAAAATTTAAGCTAAAATCAAAAAAGAATATTATCATTGGTAAATTTTTTTATTTTTATAATTAAATTGTTCTATTTTTTCATCCTTTTCTGCACATCAGTATGTGGAAATAAATATTGATATATATTCATACTTTCTAGGAGTATGAGAAATTAAAAGTTAGTTATGCAGATTTACAGAGGTTGCATTCTGAGCATGAAAGGACATTAGAAGAAATGGGAATTCAGCTAAAAGAGTAAGCAAATGATGTTTCAAAGCAAATTTGTGTTAGCATGTTCTATTTACTGTGTAAAGTTGTTTCAGTATTGTTTATTATCTCTAAAGTGGCATTTATTGCTGTGTATTATTACAAACAGCCATGCAAATTATATATTTTTATCTTCTGTCTTTTATCTGTAAGAATCTTATATTCTGTTAAGAAAATATGTTCAAAAGAAGTTAAATTTTTAGATATATTATTTGGAATTCCAGACAGTATCTGTATTTGCTAATATGAGGAAATTGCCTCCCCTTTCTCTTACCTGTTTGGTATGCTTTTGAAAGTCCATTTTTTATTGATCATTTTGAAATCAGATGAGTTTTGATACACCTTGTACCCAGTCCATTATATTCAATTATCAGAAGACATCCCCAGTCAATAATGTATTAATTTAGAAGAATAATGCTATCTTCATCTCATTTTATTTGCTAATCATCAAGGTGTTTTGCAAATTAAGATTCTTAGCAATTAAATTTTGAAAAAGTTACATACAGCAAATTAAAATCAAGAAAAATTCTTTTAACACTTTCGTGGACACCCAAGCTGCTTGAATAACATTTCTTGTACAAAAGTATGCAGCGTATGCCGCTTTGCATTTTAGCTTGTTGCAAAATTGGATGGGATGTCATGCTTTTTTCCCAGCAAGTAGAGCGGCATTTGCCGCTTTGTCCATGAAAATGTTAATAGTACCTATTTCTCTGTTTATCCTTACTTTTTTTTTATATATATGTTTAAAATTCAAAATGAGTGTAGATTTACAATCATTAGATAAAATTACATTCAATATTTACTTTTCTGTCAACATGTAATGTTTACTTTTCTACAATTTCTCTGTTCATCTAGATTTTTTTTTTGTATGTGTAAACTTCAAAATAAGTGTAGATTTACAATTATAAGATAAAATTACGTGTAATGTCTACTTCTGAAGATAAATTCTACCAGTTATTTTCTTATTATATTATAATTAGATCTTGAGGGAAGTTAAGAATCAATCCCCTGCTCAAGTGCAAATTTTAATTCTTAACTTTCTGCTTGTACTGGTCAAGCATTAAATGTTTCCAGATTCAATACAGTGGACCCACCAGAATTCAATCTCTTTCATGACTTCTATCAATACCTTTTTTATGGTGATGAAAGTAATGAAAATAAAAGGGAGTGAAATATAAAAATTGATACAATTTTCTATTGAATTGTGGCATATTCTCAAAAGTAATAAATTTTTAGATTGTCATTATCTGAAATTGTATTGCTTAGCTAACTGAAATTTTTTTTAAAAATGTTAATTTTGGATCTAATATGACATCTGGAGAACTAAACATTTCAGTTTGGCCAGTGTAAATGAAATGCTAATCATTTTATAGTTAATTTTAATGGAAGAGAAATAAATTTTAGGTGAACTAAATTTTTTTGAAACTTTCTTTCTTTGTGATAATTTTGTGATCAAATTTGAAATTCCATCTTTCTTGTATATGCAGATCAAAATTAAAGATCGAAGATTTGAAAGAGAATCAAATGGCTATGAAAGAAGCTGTATGGACTCAGGATAAACAAGTCACTTATTGTAAACAATGTAATAAACCTTTTTCAGTAGCTAGACGGAAGGTTAGTTCCTTTTTGTTACTTTAGCAAGTATTAAATTTGATTCATAGATGCAGAAAATTGTTCAATGTTTACCATATAATGAAGTTAAGTTATTCATCATGCAATTTAACAATTTCAATATTGATTTCTTTTTAGATATTTTCAAAAATTTGATTTGCATTTCTCAACATTTTTTAACAGAATGTTAATTATCTTTATACCATCAATCTAAAATATTTGTTCATATTTACTGAATAAATATTATTCTTATAGAAAGGTAAAATTAAGATTTTTATGTTCTTTGTATGCATTTAATTAGTTATGTAATTAGTAAATATGCAACTGTTTTATTTATTTTAAACAATAGTAATGGATTATAAAAAACTTTTGTATACTTTTCTGTTTTGAGTATACTTTGATTGTAATTATTTATACAAATGACAATGCATTTGTTTTTGAAGGATTCACATTTTATTTAGCATTCTCTAGTACATAGTAATTTTACTTTACACTACAACACACCCCTGCCTCCAGAGATAAAGATATCCGATTTGCAGTCTGCATGGGTGTGCTTAGAAATTCTTTAATTCCACACACACACACACACACACACAAAAAAAAACAACAGTAGATACATGGTATAGTAATTTTACTGTAAAGTTATATTTTAGTAACCATCAACCAATACATCCAGCACATGTATTTTCACAGTTGGCTTAACTATGCCATTTGACGAATACACTGCAATATAAATGTATTTTTTGTTTCATTTATTTATTATATTAAATTTATCAAAATGAATATAGACATTCTTTTATTTTTTTCATAATAAACCTGATATCTGAGGAACTTCAATCCAACAGTTGAAAGTTCTGTCCTAACCGGCACTATTTGAAACTGGTAGGCTGATACGTGCTTTAGCACCATATTGCTTTTAACAATCAGGTTGGGTAGTGGAGGTTTTCCACCAAGCAAATATGGGCTAGTTCTCTCTGAACACAATGATCTAGTTCTCCAGGAAGGCAACCCGACTCCAGATACTGAAACCAAAGTCAGACTTTACCTCGGGTGATATCTATGTGCCCCAAGCAGCTGTTGACCTACAGAAACTGTCACCCTTCCCCTTTATCATGAGTTACATTAAACCAAGTAGAATATGTCACAATAACATGTATAATAAAAACAATACTTTTCCCATAATGTTTTATTTACTTTTGTTTTCAGCATCATTGTAGACATTGTGGTGACATATTCTGCAACTCCTGTTCTGATAACACTATGCCACTTCCTTCATCTGCTAAACCAGTAAGGGTCTGTGATATGTGCTACACTCTTCTGTTACAAAGATACTCCGCTACAACAGATTACACTTGATGGGACAGCAAGCAAATGAGTTTTAGATTATTAAAAGTATACATATGTACAAAAGTGGTTTTGTATGCATTATATATTATATACTATACATATATATATTTCAAGTTGAAATAAGAGATTTTTTTTTTATATTGCAGAAATGAAATATCAATTGCTTTTTATGGAATGTTTACAAATTCAGACTGTGTAGGGGGAAAAAATGTAATACTGCAGTTTTGTTTAAATATGTATATATATATTGAAAATTATAAAAATCCTTTTTTGGAATGGATATTATTTATACAGAATATTTCAAGTTGTATCTTTACATAAATATCAGTTACAAATATTGCTGTGAAAAATAGCTTTTTAAAGATGGATAAAGAAAGTCTTATTCGCTTCATTTATATGCTGAATTTATAATATAAAACTAAATAAATAGGCACTTAATATGAGAGCTTTCTGTGCACAGTGAAATTGTCTGATTAAAATGTTGTTTAAAATAAACTTTTTTATATTGGAATTATATGAGTATAGAGAAATATTAAATGGCAATTGTTTAAAAGAAATATTACATAATATTTGTCATTGTATTTTTATGTGCTCAACTTTTACTTTTATATTTAAAAAAATAACTTAGTATTGAATATATCTGTTAATTCTTTTTTATATATAATTCATATTGCTACACTGTATCTTTCAAAAATTAACACAAAAGAATGCTCATCCACCATTATTTTTAGTACATTGATTTGCTTTTTGTGTAGGCATTTATGTATAGTTTTAACCTGTTAAATATAATTTTATGAAAACTATGCTAAGTTATTCAGATAATGTACAAGTAAAATATAGATTTATTTTTAACAAACAATATTCACAAGTATTTGCCTCTAAACAGAAGTGCATTTTATTTATCATCAATGTAATCATTTTTCATGTTCATTGCATATTGTTTTTAATTTATTTTCTTTGTGTAATGCATTTTAACTAATAAAAATGTCTTTCAGTTAACTGAAATATTCTAATTCTTGTAATCATTCACTATTGTAGAAGAAATATTCACAACATCCACTATGTGGAATAATAACTGTTTAGATTTTAGAAACGAAGAAACTTGAAACTATACAGTGAGGTAATTTTATTGATAAAAATAGTAATCTTTAGAAGAAAATGCTTTGAACTTCGATCTATCAAGATTATTTTATAATCTTATTGGTAAATGAAGTAAGTTACATTTTTCACTCCATAAAGGAATGGAAATCTTCTAGTCGCATCTGAAACCTACGTAGTGTGAAGTTTCTACCAAATATTGGTTATATAACTTATTTTTTCTGGCAAAAACATTTTTCACTGTTAAGCTGAGTATTTAAGAGTTTCTCAAGAAAAGGGATGCATCCTTTAGCAATTTAAAATGTTCTTTAGAAATGGTTAAATTAATAGTGATTTTCCAACAAAATTATTCATTTTTAACTTAAATATATTCTCTGTATTCTGAATTTTTTACATCCAAGCTTGTTAGTTCAGAATAATTTGAATGATGTTATTAAAAATGTGTAAAACCTAAATATTATTTTTAGGTAGTAAGCATAAAATTAAAATCACATTATATTTATAATTCTGTATTGGCTTTTATAATCCATTTAGTCAGTGCTGATTATAAAAAAAGAATCTAGAGGCAAGAGAAAAAATGAAGTAAGTCTGCCGTAATTTATATCCAATATGTTAATGTTTTATATAGTTAAGCACATTAAAAAAGAAACCTAATTTCAAATGGTTTTATCATCATTTGAGTGAAAGTAACTATGATTTGGTTCCTCTCTGGATATAAATCCATTGTAGAAGTCCTGGGCTGAAATTTTGCCTCTTTTAGGAACTTTAACGGATAAAATACCACACCATCCATCCTGGAAGGAGACAAAATATATTTTAGTTATAGAATTGTTTAAAAATATTTAAATGAGTTTTTCATAATGTAATTTTACAATGGTACCAATCCGTATGATGGAAAAAGACATTAAAGTATATTTTTCTCATACATGCATGGGACAAAACATAAAACTTTTAAACATGAACCATAATGTGGAGTAAAAAGAATTCAATGATTTTTTGGGGGCACTTTATTAACCAGAATGTACTTTTGAGAGTCTATATTAAAAAATAAGTTCAAATATTCTACATATTTTTTTAACAATGAAAGATCCTGCAGTAGGTATTAGTAAAGGGAAAAAATATCTTTACAAACTATATGCGGATGTGTGAGTCAGAATCGTGATTGATTTATGGAAAATGAAAATACTGATAGACTTGTGAAATAAAGTTTTGTTAAAAAAAATCTAAATGTTTTATTCATTTAAAAAAGTAAAATTTTCTATTAAGATTCAACTTTTCATGCAAAAAAGCAACCATCTGTATTGCACCTATGCAATTTTTTAAATGAAAAATTATGTGCATACAAATGTTGCTGAGAATGAATTATTTAATTTATTATAATTTTTTACACCAATAGAGATTGATGTATAAATAAGTTATTGCTTATCAACCAATGTGATTTTATATCTATTAGATTGTGTACAATATCGCGAGTATTATTCATAGCTTTCTATTGGAATATCAAATGGATTTATCGAAAGGATACCAAAATATGCCAGCTGCAGTTTCCTTCTCAAGAATTTTACCAGAAGCTATCGAGTTTTTTTGTGTATTAGGAATATTTCAACATAGACAGTGTGAGGATAAAAATATCATTATAAAATTATGTTTAAATATGAGAAAAAGAAAAATTATTTTTAAAAGACTTATCGGAACCACTGAATAACTGATAAGAATTTCAAATTATTGGTAAATGATAAAAGTCCTTTTAACCAGATACACAGTTGTCCACATTACCTGGCATTTGACAAAAAGAATTTTCCTCTTTTTATGGAAATAACAAAGTCCTGGAGATGCTGGAAATTTTATTAAGCTTTGAATATTTGCGTTTTCAACTTCCTCAGGTTCAACAAATTCCAAAAGAACTATTTTCTTATCCTCCCAAAATGTGTAGATGTCAAACTGCAAATTCAAATAATGGTATATAAAATGCAATTGTTTAAATATTCATTGTTTTAATTAAAAATTATAACTTTAGAAAGCAGATGGAACAATGAAAACAATTCATAGAACAATTAAAATATATGTAATCAGCATAATCCTTCACAGGTTTTCTTATTCACATTTAGTTGTATAAGAAAAATCTCTTCATATCAAGGATAATTTTTTCCCACTATTAATGAGAGGTGTGTTCCAACATTATAATAACAGGGATGAGATTCTTCCGCTTTTTCGCGAATTTCCGCTTTTTTTGTTATTTTGGAGAAATTCCGTTTTTTTTTTTTTTTTTTTCCCTGCAAAAGTTTGCTTTTTCTTCCGAAAATTCCGCGTTTACACAAAGAAAAGAAACTTTCCTATGTTACGTTTTCGAAAGAAAATTCTGGGAAAATATGCTCAATAGTACGGCTTAGCTCCACTGGCTTGGAAACTAGCCGATTCATCTTCTACTGACGAATCAACATTATATCTGAAGGCTCTACAAGAATGAACATTCCAACATTCAGTGCCATTCAAAGTATTAAGTACCACCTTTTTTGAAGAAAAGAAAACCTCTGTGGCATATTTTGCAAAAAAAAAAAAAAGATTTTTTTTTGCATGAACATGTTGAAAAAAAATTAGTTGAAAACTTAAGGTCATCTTGTATGGCGTGCCAAGATGAAGAAATAAACAAAAACAAATAAATAAACTACATAAAAAAACTCCTGTCAAAAGTGGCAGCTAAAAAGCTGTATGCAAATTCAGCAAAAAAGCAGAGAATAAGACATAAAAAAAATCTTCTCAAAATAAAAAATAAAATCGATTTACCTAGGCATTCTAGAGATAATGTAGTCCCGACAACTATGCCAGTAATTAAACAAAGAGATACTAATGAAGACTGTGCAAAAACTTTAACCTCTACTGAAAATAAACTTGCAGAGGATGCAAACACATCCTTTAGTGAAGAAAAATCTGTCAAAGATAGGAGCCCTCCAAATCTGTTACCAACAAAAGCCACACAAATGAAAAAACGAAAGAAAACCACTTCTTTAACAATTAAGGAAATGTTTCAAATAACAGTAATGTTAAATGAATCTGTCATTGTAACTGTACAACTTCTCAACCCCTCTCACTTTATAAGGTGCAAAATCATTGTGCTGTTACTTTTGCAAAAAAGTATAAAACAGAATTCAGTATATGATACATTATTATAATTTATAAAGAGCTAATACACTTTACACAATTGCATGAAGCAAAAGAAATTATTTGTCCTTATTTTTATTTATTTTTTGAGCTAAACTTTTATCAAAAGGCTATTAAATATAATTCTTCTCAGACTTCTGTTGGGTGAATGTTGCATCTCAGTGATGTACATGTGGTAAATATGTTTTAATGTCTAATTTTGTATTTGAAGATGCCCCTGATGATGTGTTAAACTTGTTTGCTAACTTTTAATGTGAATGATTTAATAATAATTTAATATTATTTTTCTTATTTATACGTACTGAATTATAAATAATTAAGTTATTAATTATTATAGTGTTATATTTTCATCATGTTGCATGTTTTGATGTTTTACTTCTTTCACGTATGAATTATGGTACAGATTTTTTGATCACGCATGATTTCAGTCTTTTTGCTTTTTTGCCAATCTCATCCCTGTAATAAATATTTTGCTAAAAATTTAGATGGCTGCAAAACCGGTGTTTTGAGATGTGTGTATGTTAAACTTCATTAGCTTCTAATTTGCAATCCTTTAAGAGAATATTCACAAAAAGGCAAGATCAGCTAATAAATTAAACTCAATGATTCAAGGACATTCCCAGAAGCAGATATGCAGAATATAAATGATTTAACAATTAGAAAAAGCTCAGAATTCTAGGAATATATATATATGTCTTGATTCATGAAATCTTTGAGTAGAATTCCCATTAATGCCCAAATTAATTTAAAGCGTAGATTTCAGTAAATTTCTATTAAATTATGTTTAAAACACCAATATTAAGTTGAATGCAAAGTAAAGTGAAAATTGGAGAAAAAAAGTTGGGGGTCCTTTTTTTCAATTTTTTATAAAAACAAAAACTTTTTTAAAACTTTTTTTTGCATAAATTTTAAATATTTTTAGAATATAGCAAAATATCAAAAAATAAAAACCACTTTTTTATTCCTTGTAATTCCTCAAAAATAAATCAATTGAAAAATGAAAAAAATTCAATATGACACCATTTTGACTTCAAAATCTGGCTAACTAATGATATAGGTTTGTTGCAAACTGCTTAGGAGTTTGGGAATACCTATCGACTTCATAGAGAAAGAAAAAAGGAACAATTGAATGCTTTGGTTAAGCCACGGAAGTGAAATGTAACTGTCTTATAAATAGGACACTGGGCACTAACGGGTTAAAGTCAATATTTTTATAAGTGCCTCTCTAAATAATATATATATTTTTTAAAAAGTGTGCCAAAAGGAGCTCAAGTCTTACATTATTTATAATTAGCAGTACGTGCACGGCGTTGCCCGTGGAATAAGGAATCCAACAAAATGAAAAAAGAAAAATAAATAAATAAAACGCCCACAATGACATGAAAAAGTTCTGAAAACAAAACAAAAGATACACATTACTGATTTTCCCGCTTATTTTTCTTCACGATAATGAAATTTCAATTGTAGAAAAACAATACAGAGTATGTTAGTCCGAAACAATATTAAAAAATTGCAACGTGAAAATGGTCATTATACTGCAAGTAAAATATGCGAGACTTAAACACGTTAAGACACTGCCAAACGCACAGAGTTGCCTGTGGAATTAGGACTTCAACAAAATGGGAACAACAACAAAAAAAAAAATGCCCACAATGGCATGAAAAAGTTTTGAAAACAAAAGATACACGTTATTTGAAATTAGGAAAACAGTACCGAGTATGTTAATCCAAAACAATATTAAAAAATGCAAGAAACCAGCATGCGAAATATGTGAGACAAAGAAACATTTTAAGACACCAACGAAAATAATTATCAAATTCATTCAATTAATGTATCTTCTGCGAGAAGAACGCGATTGTATATGGCGTCATCTGCCACGACGAAGGTCACGCACCAGCCAATGAGATTGTAACAATGCATGATGGGAAAGTTAACTCGTTCCAGAGAATGTCTTGCTGAGGAAGCTGGCTTGCAAAAAAAACTGTTTGAACTGATCAAGGAAAAATTAATTTTTAAAAAAACAGAGAAAGGTATTTTAACAGTTCTTGTTTTAAATCTGACAGAAACGTTCGAGTTATAAGCTGAAAAAAAATGAAAATTATAGAGTTGTTAGAACGTCAGATATCAGAATTTAAAAAAATCCTTATCAAAAACTACCATAAAAGTGACTATTATTTAAAAAATTCTCAAAATTCAGTAAATTGCGTTAGAAATTCAAAACAAACTTCATTAGAACGAAAATTGTTTGTTCTATCCGATGGTGCATTGATTGTTTTTCAACGATCATTAGAAAAGATACTACAGCCGTAAACGTGCCGAAAATGACCCAAAACAACACAAAACATTAAATAAAAATTTTTCTAGATTAAATTTTAAAATTCCGGCTTTGAGGTGCATTGAGTCACCATTACGACTACCTGTGTGCCAAATTTTATGGCTGTAAGTGCGATAGAATCGTCTGGACATCGCACACACATGCAAACATTAACTTTTATAAGTATAGACTAACCGCCTTTGGTGACCAGCTTGTTTGCCGGGAATATGATTTCAATTGAATCTTGCATCATTTTATATTCATGGTTCTCTTAACAATGTAATTCTAAATTTCAATTTGTGGCAGATATTTAACCCATGTTCTTTTAGTGGCCTTGCACCTGTTCTTTTCATTGTCAACATAAATGTCCCTAATGGAGTCAAAAACTGACCATGTCCTGTAACCTCCAATTCCATGTTGTCAGCACTATCTTCACTTTCTTTTTCTTCTTGTAAAATATGCATTTGATTTCAACATTAAAATGTTGCAGTAAATTTTATGGCCAGCAGCATGTTAGCTGGATTAAAACATGTTGAGAGAAAAAAAAAATAAAAACATAGCAACCATAATCTTTCAGCTTCTGTTTCTTGATATAAGCAAAGTAATATCTCGGAGAGCTTTGTTTACAGATTTCACAAAAAGTTTAATAAAATAAAATATGGAAGCAAAATGTATTTGGATATTATCTAAGATTAAACAATAAAAACGGTTTGAGTTGTGTTGCAACAATGAAAAGTATTGTTGTAAATTATGCCAAAAATTATTTTTTAAATTTACTAAAATTCGAGAAAACATTGTACGGCAACTTAATTGATAGCACTGAAAAGATAATTTTTTGCACTTTCAGGTGGCGTAAGAATGATTTTTGTGCTGTAATATTTCTGGAAGTTATTAATAAAAAATGCCAAAATTTTGCTTAACTTTTAATTAATTAACATTTTAGAAAAGGGCTCCGAGGAGCACATTCCCACCCTACAAAGTATGTTTATGCAAATTTCGTAGCTCTAAGTCCAGCGGTCTGCTCTATAGAGCGCCAACACACACACATTCTCCTTTATTATTAGTAGAGATATTACCATACTTATAGCAAGCACAACTTTTTTTATTCACTTTCTAATGAAAATCTTAATTTATATGAAAATGTTTTAAATGTCATTCTTTTAATTTTCATTACTTTAAAAAAATAAAGAATTATGGTAGCAAAATCTGTAAATTGCTCTTTTTTTTTTTTGTCATTCCCAGCATGCAACACTGAAAGATACTACTATGGAATTTACAAAGTAAATAATCTATTAAGTAGATTTTAAAAAATTGATACATAATAGTAAGAATACATAATAGCTTTTAATGTAACTTATAGCACAGCTGATCAAAAACTATATTTTATGAAAGCAAGTAAAAGTTAAACAAACAAAATAAACAGGAAATTTCAAAGAAACAATTAACCTATTTTAATTGTAAATTCACACTATCATTTTGTCAAAAAGTGTAAGTTATAAATAACTCAATATAATATGATAGAATTTTACATTTATAATCAAAATTAAATATTAATATTTTATTTATAATGAAAAAGCTCTAGACAAATAGCACTTTTATCACGATATGTAATCGGTAAATCTAAATAAGTTTAAGAGCAATCATGAATTTAATTAACATTTCAAAATATTTTAGATAAAATAAAAGTAACTTTAAAAAAATACACATTTATCAAGAATTTCAAGAATATATTAAATATATTTAGATCACTATTGGAGCATTTAGTTTTCAAAAGTTTCACATTTTTTTATATTTTTTTTATAATTTAAATTCATATTTCAGCAAAACATTGCTTAAAAAGTATAAAAATTAAAACTTACAAACCCATCAAAAGCTTTATATTTTCTATATATATACAGGCTTGATTCTTTTTCCCAAGCAATATTGCCTTGATGAGGTTTAATTTTGCGAGCTGAAAAAACAAAACTATATGTAAACAAAAGGTGAAAATGGTGTAAATATTGTGTATGTTTCATTTTTGAAACCATTTAATTGGGGAACTACTAGTACAAAATACTCATATTTCATTATTAAACATATTAAAATGCAAAGAAATCACACATTTCTCGTTTTCTGAGTGTCTTCTACCTTTACTTTAACAACAATTTTGTAAAATTTTTTTTCTATCACTTTATTTGAACTGAAGTTAGACATCTTAAAGCATTTTCTCACCAAGTGTTGCTCCTTCCTTGGACTGTGGGTTACTATTTTCAATATAGTGAGGTAAATCTTCCAATGTTTTCATTATCTAATTAGAATATACATATAAAAATAAAAGGCAAGAGAAATTGGTATACAGCACATAAATGAATAATAAAATAGACTATCCATATATTCTACAAAATAAGTGGAGGCACATTCATATTAATTGAAATAAAGTTCTAATATGGTGGAATTTGGGTAAATGGTAGCAGATGGGATATTAATAAAAATTAATCATCCAAAAAACTAAATTAAGAAAAGCTGGGTATAAAATGAGTATAGCAAGAGGATTTTAAAACCAAAAATGGCAATAAAATTTTTCTTTCAATATTTAAGTTTTAGTAAATAAAGAATTAATAAATAATCAGTAAGTGATGTTTATAAATAAGATAATAATTTTTTTAATAATTCAAGAAATAAATTTTCAATACATAAATCAGTAGTACTTTGAATACAACCAAGTGCATAATAATACTTCAAAATAAACAGTAAAATTCTTTCTAACATTTTTAACAGGGTTCCCACAGGTCTTAGAAAGTGTTTATAAGTCCTTATTTTAACCTGCCATTTCTAAAAGCCCTTAGAAGTACTTATTTTTCATCAGTAGTCCTTAGAAAGTGCTTATTTTCCTTTTAAAACAAAATTATTTTTTCGATTTTCAAAACTCATGACTTTATCACATGGACAAGCTACAATAGAACGAGGGTTCAGTGTAAATAAATCATTAGAAGGTAGAAAACTTAAAAGAAGATTCTTGTATTGCAGAGAGGCTCATTTTTGAGAATGCGAGTAATTCTAATGATATTCACTCTACAATTGTTAGAAAAGAGATGAGAAGGTTTGTCTCTTCTTCAAGGCAGAAATATGTCCTTCATTTGTAAGAACAACAAAAAATTGAGAACTAAAAAAATTCGGAAAACTGTAGGAAAAGAAAAGTAGATGAGCTTCACTATTTAAAATCTAAAAGAGCTTTCCTTCAAGCTGATATCACAGCAATGGAAAATTCAGCCGAAGAACTGTCTAATAAGGCAGAATCTTCCAAAAATATTTCCCTTTTTATAAAAGCAAATGCTCTGCAAAGAGATATTAAAGAAAAAAACATCTGAAATTAAGAAATTAGATAGTCAGATTTTTGAATAAGAAAAATAAATCAACTGAAAAACAGAAATGACTGTATCAGGATTTTAAAAATATTCTTCATTTACTTAATTTCTGAAAATTAAAGCATTTTAATAATTTAAATTGATTTTGATATTTGTAAGTCTATTTTAATGCATTTCATTTGTTATAGAGTTACATTAGTTCAATCATTAAAATTTTAATTGAACCCTCTACTTTTCTTTTTCTTTTGTATAATTTCCAGATATTTTTTAATAGGAGTGAAAACACTCCTGTGAAAAAGTTAAATATTGTGTAAATATTGATACTGTCTTTATTATTTTTATGTGTGTGTTTATGCGACTTTGTACTCTACAGTATTTTTAAGTTTAAAGCCTGCCTAAGCTCTACACATTAAAAGCTGAAAAGAAAATCTTGGAACATTTTAAATAGAAATGAAAATTCTTTATAATTTATTGGTTTAAAGTATGAAATTTTTGGAAGAAAATTGTTAGGATATAATAAGTTGTAATATGTTTATTAGCCAAGATTTTTTACTATATATACGAGCAACTTTTTGAACTTTGAAGATAGTGGCAAGTTTAATTTTTTTCCCTCTGCTGTGCCTATTTTATAGTTTGTTAATAAGCATACATATTACTGACATGCGTGCATATACATGCCCATATTTTAACTGATGACATTTTTAAAAATGGGACTGGGCTTATTTTGAAAAAAATTTTACATGGCATTATTTTTTGTATAATTTTAAAAAATAGACTTAAATACTGAATTTTTTACACAGCATTGTTCTTATGAGTTTAACTAAACTGTAAAAGCATCTCACTTGGTTGCAAGTCATGTATTAAATTGTGAAATATGGCTTTTATAATATTTTATTTAATTCCTTATAAAGTCTTAGAAGGTGCTTATTTTTAGTTTGAAAAGTAGAGTGGGAACCCTGTTTAAGTTTCCGGTTGTTGGTTTTTTTTAATATTATACAAATGAAAAAAATTTCATTGCTTTTTTTTATTCAACTGCATTCTGCAGCAGGAAAATCCTCAAATGAATTAAGAACTTAAAAAAATTATTCACTTATGTTCACAGAAAACATAAGGTATGGACATATTAATTAACAAAAACAATTAAAAAGTACAAACAATTTTTAGTTATGACTTTGAATGACACAAAATAAATTTGAGTTACAGACATTATTTTAATATTATGTTAACAGGAAAATCAAAAGCTCCACAGAAATATTCAAATTACTGACGAATTTGAAATAAAAATATTTAATTAGCCAGGTAGTACTGTATTTAAAAAAAAAAAAGGAGCTGAAACACAATGAAATGAGCAATAGTCATGTCTGAGATCAGAAGAGTTTGAAGAAGATGTTCAGTAAGGTCATACATATAAGTTTGATCACTTTGGGAAGAATGTGTTGGCTTACAGGTACAGGTTTGGTAATGTGCAATTTTTTGCTGAAGTAATAACTTACAATAACCTTAAGCGAGAATTAAAAAAAAAAAACCCATTAATTCCTGTGCTGCAAAGGTCATCATAGTAATATTCAGTTCCACAAAAGCAACTAGTACCTAATTCTTATAACAAATTCCTACCTTTATTATGAAACTTAGAGTTAAACCAATAAATCAGTAGCTGCTCGGTAAGAAACATATGCCAAACATTTATAATGTTTATAAAGTTTTTAAAAGTACAATAAGTACCATGGTAGGCATACCTTTTGTTGCATAATTATCACAAAATTTCTTTGCAGCCTCCAATGTATATATTTATGCCATTCAAAATGCATTTGAAAAAAGAATACCAATCACATGTACTGGATATTATTTAATACAGAACTTTTACTAGTAAAAAAAAGCAGTTTTTACATTACAGGATGATTTTAAGCCAAATTTTTTTGTTCATGATGTATGATTCAGAAGAGATAATTTGAAAATCATGTATAATAAATAAATAAAATAAATATCATAAAATCGTGTATAATAAATAAATTTCATAAAATCATGTATAATAAATAAATAAATGTAATATAAATAAAATGTTGGTAAGAATACAAACTAATTATAATATGAATTTCTGATAATTTTAAAATGTATCATATATGCATGTACATATGTTCATAATATGAATGCTGACTTCATTGCTACAAATTTCAGTCAAAGTTCCAAAGAGTATTAATAAGTATTATAAAATATATTTTGAATAATTTAATTGTATTTAAAATATTCTTAAATATTAGAATTTGAACTGAAAAATTAAAGATACATACACATGAATTTTGAATGCATCTCAAATTCTCAATATATTAAAAGTTAATATAGGGATCCATTCATCAATCTATTAAGAAAACACATACAAAATAGTGTTGCTGACACAACAATAAATAAGTAAAACCAAAATATAAATTTCAATTTCTTTCTAAAAGTAGGTACGAGTTTGATGGAAAAAATCATATCACGAGTTAACTAGAATAATGGGGAGGGTAAACAAAAAGAGACTTCTTTTGAAATTGCAGAATAAATTTATCATACACAAATTGATGAAATAGATCATTACAAAAATTTTCTTACTATATTATCTTGATTGAATATCCAAATTAAGGAAGTAATAATTTGGATTTATGTCAAAATCCCATAATCAAATTCAACGAATTAGAAACTACTATAGTGAAACAAATACCTACTAGATTGGCAGCAATTTTACTAAGTTCTCTGGTCAGTGTTTTTGCCGAACATCCAGCAGGAATTTTGTACTTGTCTTGCAACAAAATATTTCCAACATCAAACCTAATAAGCATAATTTCTTATTAAAAAAAACAAGGAATGCATAGAAAACATAAACAACAAAGTAAAAAATAAAATGAAATAAGAGTAATTTAAAAGTGATTAGAACAGCATAAATAAATTTAAAAAAATAATTTAATTATAAACACTCTCTATTAGAAATACTTTTACTCAAATTAATTTTGGAATAAAATATAATTTATTTCAATATTATACTGATGAAACTTAATATCAGAGAATAAATTTAGCAAGCATAAAAGGTATAAAAAACTATAAGACAAACAAAAGTAATAATGAACTCATAGCTTTAGCAAATTGTACATCTCATTCAAAAAATTACAAATTAAAAATATCATTATCCACTGGTAGGGATCTAGAGCCACTGATTAATTTATAAGCAACAAAAATGTGTTAATTAAAACCTTTTATGAATATTTTGTTGCACATATAATGAAGTAATCCAATGTCTTATTTTAGATCATACTCAAATTACACAATCTTTACAAGTTTCATCTCTACATTAATCTTCTTCATTTAATAAACATATTGTAAATGCAATTTTATTATCATTTTTTTACAATAATTGAAAATCGAATGATATATAATAATAAGTATTTAACCTTCACCTTATAGGTAGTACAGATGTTGTGCCACTGAACCATAAGAATTTTATTATCCTTGTGAAACTAATCTCACTCTCCTCTTTAATCACCCCATGAATAGTTTTATTCACTTTCCAATTGTGTCACCACATATATGATGGCTAGATTTATTTCTAATAAGAGAAGGCAAGAATAGGTACCCCATGGGGATGGGATAGCAGATCTTATCTTACAATAACTCAAAGAAAAGAAGAAAACATTTTCCTGCTTCTTTGTGAAAATTTAGAATTAAATAGGACATTTGAGATTTCTGTAATCTTAAAGTTAAGAAATGAATTTATACTGCTGTTTGTCAACATTTTACAAATATACACCAGAAGTCATTTCTAGTTACAAATTTAATATTCTATTTAAGCTGTTAACTGAATTGATTTTATAAGAGTAAAAAGTAATTTAAAAAAAATATGGTTATATGGCATTCAAACATATTTATGACAAGACATGATATTCAAACATACTTATTAGGGGATACTTGAGTGATAGTCACTCCAGTTTCAACATCTCCATTTAAGATAGTGTGTATTATTGGTGCAGCACCTCTCCATCGAGGCAACAGACTAGGATGTGCATTTATAATGCCACTAAAATAAGGAAAAAATAACTGTAAAAATTTAACAATTAAAATTCAAATAACAATAAAATTATTCACTTATTTTGTAATTCAGTCAGTACATGAAATTCGATTATGCTTATTGAATCCCAACATTTTATTTATAAAAGTGTTCTTAAAAATACCTGCTTGCATGATTTGACATTTTATGAAATATTTGCAAAAAAAAGAGAGAGAGAGAGAGGGTTTTTTTCAAGTACGATAAATGCCCTTTTCCAATAAACAACTTTTTAATCAGGACAATAACAATGCACTTTTTTTAATAGGAAGTTCACAAAAGGTAGTAAAAAAAAGAGCATATTCTCCTAAGATAGTATTTGAATTTACAGGTGAACTTACACATTGCAAATCACATGTCTTTCTATCAACACACATGACAAAATCACATGATTTTCTTTCAACTTAACTGAAATTTTAAAATATATATATATTTACTATTAGAAAGTTATTATTAAAATTTACGGAGCACTTAATATTTAGTAAAATACTCAAATTTGGGTGGGCATGCTAAATATATTTCAGCATAAAAATAACTAATTAAATCAAGATTAAAGAAACTTACTATTTACATGCAAAAATACTTTCAGATGGAATCATATGTCCAAATGAAACCACTATTCCAACATCATATGTGTTAGAAGGAAGAATGTATGGCCAAGTGTACACTGTCATATTCTTTTGAGTTGCATACTGTCGAACAGGACAATCGGACTTCAAAAAAATAAATCATATCTTAAAATGTGATAATTCATCACTTATATTTTCACTAAAATAAAAAAAAAAAGGTAAGCCACATTTCTACACACAGCGTTAAATGCAAAACAATACTTATATAAATGTTTCTTATCCTTAAACTATTTGAATAACTGAAATAAAGAAGTTTTAACAGGAGAATATAAAATTTGCAACAAATGTCTTTTTAAATGAAAAAACCAAATTTAAATGCCCTTCCTAGTGGTCAGTTATTTTGATCCAGTGACTATCAGCTTAGAGAAATGAATTTCAAAGTGGATAAACCATACTTTTTATCTAGTATAATTGAATCTTGGTAATATGGAGAATAATTTGAATACATCTTTTTCAAAAAATGTGCAAATAAAGGTGAAATAGTCGCTTTAACATAAAACATTAAGAACAGAAAAAGTTAGTTCAACTGCTTGACAGGTTAAGTCAGAATTATACTGAAAAATATATGAACTTAACACAGATAAAATTATATTTCAAAAAAATAAATTCCTCATATATTTCATTGTTCTAAAAGACATTAAAAAAATTACCCGTTCCATTTCCAATCAAAACTAATATACTGTAAGAGTTTAAAAAATATTGTCAAACAGTTCAATGATTCTAAAATAATTAATTGAAAACAAATTTCAATAATGCAAAGAATGTCTGCTAAATTCACTATTTCTCTTCATATTTTGATATACATTTTTTTCATTCAGTTTTGAAGCATTCCTGCAGGAAACTGTGTTTCGCTTGCCTTATTTTTAGAATTTTAATTTTTTTTCTAATTATAGGTTTACACAGATGGTAAAAGACTGATAGTTTCTACAGTAAATTTTATTTTTCATTTATAATGCACAAAATAAGAATACATGGATACACACTTAAAAGAAGGTCATATAACTGAGCAAATAACATATGCCATAAAGTACATTATTAAAACAGAGATTTTTAATCAGAAACTAGTGACAGAAAGCCAATTACATAAAGGATTTAAATTATTAACAAGTTCTACAGCTTATTTGATTAATAAGCCATAGATAATAATATTTTCAAGTTTCTAATATACGCTTTAACATAAGAATACAGAAAAATTTATAATAGCAGAAAAATATTGCATTGAATCTGTTTTGAATTGACAAGAAAATGTATGTTTTCCATTACAGAACACCCTTTTAATAAATTATTTAATTATTAAATAATAAATTAATAATTTTATTTATTAAAATATTTTATTTTTTCATTTAAGTGATACAAATGCTGGCACATTTTTCTATGAGAACAATATTTACTTCCCTTATTATTATTTTTTTTTTATCTAATTCACATTTAGATACAGAAAGAACCTTCCCATTTGATCTCAAACTGAGACTTCTAACATTTCAGAGATTCATAGAAAAAAAAAATGTTACATTCAAATGAAACAAGGGAGAAATGGCAGAAACGAGAAAAGAATTTACTAAATATATTTATCATTCTTTAAAAATAAATTCTGAAAGTTTCTACTACAATTATTAAATGGAAATGAATACGAAAAAAGGTAAAATAAGTATACTAAATCGAAATGTACACAAAATGTTAATAGATGTAGATAGAATAATAATTTTTATAAAGAAGAAAAAGCTTTGTTAAAGTACTAAAATAATAGAGAGAAATTAATTAAATGAAATTAACTTACTTTGATACACACTACATCAACACTGTCAACAATTCTATCACAAGCTGAAGACATTCTAAAAAGAAGAAACATGCTTACTAATTTAAAATATCACATAACTCACAAGAAATAAGATGAAAACAAACCACTTTAATTTAAAATGAAATGAAAAATTAACTAGTGAGTTGCAATAAGCATAGAATGCATATAAAAATAAATAACCAGTAAATAAACAGTAGTAACTGCACTACTCTTTATTTTGTGGCACTCATAATGAGTTAATTTTTGTAACATATCTTCATCAGCCCTTTGTTCAACAGCCATTCAGTCATCTTTATTCCATGAATTTCATAACTAATCTGATAAACACAAACAAATCTTTGGTATCATTCCCTTAGTCATCCCAATAACATGCCAAACATAGTTGGAAATTCAATATCATCAATTATTCAAAAAATTAGCGAGCTATTTTGAAGCTACACAGAGGCCATTTCACGAGGTCTCAAAAATTTGGAACCACAGATAAGGATAGTATCTAAGCCAGCACTTTGAATCTAAAACTTTCACACAATATCAGTGGGAGGTCTTTTCATCCCCATAGATATACAGCTTCACACAATATCAGTGGGAGGTCTTTTCATCCCCATAGATATACAGTAAAAGCTTAACTAACCGACATGCTCGGGAAATGCCGATTTCCGGATATCTTAAAAGTCCGGACAGTTGACAGTGACAGGAAAAATGGAGGGGGGGGGGAGGTGGGAGATTGTGGCCTTTAATTTTAATTTTTTTTTTTACCAATTCTATCCCTTTAACTTTTTTTTGGTTGTCGATTTTGTTTTTAGGTATCATTTTTCGGTGAAAGGCAAGGAACTTTTTTTTGGGGATCTCACTTTTGCTTTTGAACTCCCATAAAACAAGTCTGTGTATGTCACTGTAATGTATATTGCTTTTTCCCCCCTTCTACGCCCCTCCGTGTGAAGCGGACATTGTATTCCAGAAATAAATTGTATGCGTGAATGGAACGGCGCAGGCACGCTTGTGCTAAATTTTGGTGCGCAGATGTAAAATTTTTAGAAAAACTCATTTTCTAATTTTTCCAGTTAGCTGAGCTTTCCGGATACTTGAATGCCGGATAATCGAGAATTTACTGTACCCACATTTGATAGCATAGCAGCTGATTCATGGACCAGTTTGGTGGAAAAGTGTCATGAACTAGCATCCCTCCAGTCATGACAATGCCATCCAATCACTGCAATGATTAGTAGACAAATGATATATGATTTTATTGGCATTAAAAAAGTTAAATGTTTCATAAAGAAACAGATTACTACTGTATTTTGATATCTACAGTAAATTCTCGATTATCCGGCATTCAAATATCCGGAAAGCTCAACTAACCGGAAAAATTAGAAAATGAGTTTTTCTAAAAATTTTACATCCTGCTCACCAAAATTTAGCAAGCTCAAGCCTGAGCAGTTCCATTCACACAGACAATTTATTTCCGGAATGCAACATCCACTCAGCACGGAGGGGCGTAGAGAGAAAATAAAAAGCAATATACAGTACTGCGCCGCACCCCCCCCCCCCCCCCCCCCCCCCCCCCAAAAACTAAAGTGAGAACCGAAGAAAAAAAATAAAAGATCCTCACCTTTCGCCGAAAAAAGAGACCTAAAAACGAAATCAACAGCCAAGAAAGAAAAAAAAGGTAAAGGGGCAGGTGTTTCTGCAGATTGGCAAGTCTCTTCCTTTTCCTTTATTTATTTACTCTCCGAATACCGGCACATGTTGATTCCAATTACGTAATATCACGTGCGGGAGAATTGGAGGTGCGCGGATCCAGAATTAATAATGAAACCGGATTTGCCGTGTGCATTTTTAAAAACAACGAACCATATAAAGACTTCTTATACAAACTGAATCCAACAAATTCCGTTTTTCAGGCCGAGCTGGCAGCTATTGGCTTTGCTGCAGGCTGGGCTCTAGAGCATAATAAACAAGTGAATATCCATACTGATAGTCAGTCCTCAATAGAAGAAATTAAGAGTGCAGAGCTCAAATCAGAGTTTTTAAATAGTATTAAAGAAAAGATTTATAGTTCCAGACTGTTGGTTAGCTTGACCTGGATGAAAACTCATGCCAGTAACTACGGTTGCGGTGATTTAAATCAGTTGATTAAAATCACTGATTTAAATCGCGATTTAAATCAACTGATTTTTTAAAAAAAATCACTGATTTAAATCACTTTATTTTAAATATCAAGTTAATCTGCTTTAATGAAGTAAAATTGTTCTTGTATCTTTAAGTAGTGATTTTAAAATATTTTTAAATGTATATTTAAAGAAAGAATATATAGAACATAAAAAAATATATCATCGAATTGATGTAACTAGAGTATTTTCCATATCTTTATTTTTGAGAACGCAAGCAAATTAGATTTTAACCCTTTGCGGCGCAAGGCAATAATTTTTTTGAAATAAGATAAGAAAACATCATGAATGGGTTTAGTTTATTGTCTAGACATAGAATCTACAAAAAAATGTTTTTTAAAAAACTTGCTTCATTCCAGGAGGGGGGGGGGACCCGAGCGGGTCACCTCCTCATGAGAACCCCCTTAGATACAGCCACCTTGATACACTCGAAAATTATTGTTGAATCTTACAGAAAATTATAAATTAAAACTTCAAGAATATTGGAGCAAAATTTTCGAGTTATTTTGCTAAAATTTTTAAACGTCCAGAACTAAAAAATTTCTTATCTCTGAGTCAAGGAATTTTCCCAATTCCTATTCTGAAACAAAATTTCATAAGACTGCCATATACATTCTAAAAGGAGTACTATTAGCCCTATCCTAAACCTATTATTTTCCATTTATAGTTGAATTGAACGGTTGAGAAGCAAGTGAAATTAGGTGTGCCATTAACTGGCACACTTCGAGCAAAGGGTTAAATAAATCTCTAATGAGCAACACAATAAAATGCAAAGTATGAGAGACTCCTTTTTTCATAAAATAAAATAAATATTGTGAAAGGATCATGTTCACAAAGAAAGAACATAGTAAAATGCAGTGAGTTTCATTTTAATATTGGCAAAAACTAAATAGTGTTGGGGACAACAAATTTTTATATTGCAATAATGTTCCAATGTAAGATAATTAAGTAATGCATATAAATGCTCCAAAAGATATACAAACATCTACATAGTGCATTTTAAACTATGATCTATACTTATAAAAGGCAATGTTTGCGAACTTGTGCGCAATGTCCAGACGAATCTATCACACTTACAGTCATGAAATTTGGCGCACAGGTAGTCCTGATGGTGACTCAATGCACCTTGAAGCCTGAATTTAAAATTTTATCTAGAATTTTTTTTTATTTAATGTTTTGGGTCAAATAGATTAGGAGTAGAGAAAGCTTCAGTACTTGTGTTTGTAATGAAACAAATAAACAGCTGAGTGTAAAATTCCATAACATTCTAACATACAATAATATATCTATAGACAAGAAATGACAATTTTTATTATATTGTTCCTATTTTCCTTAATAAAATTGTCTTATATTTTAAAAGTATATTATTGTTATATTTTAGTTCACAAATATTTTTTAAATAATTGTCACATTTTTGAATTTGTTTTTTTTTTTTAAAGAAAGTACACCTTAATAACTGGTATGTTGTTATATATATATAAGTCTATGACTGTAACACTCATTGTCTAATATACAAATGTTAAATATATATATATATATAGTTTTTAAAAAAATCATTAAAATCAAAAAAATCTTGATTTAAATAAAAAAAATCCGATTTAAATCAAATAAATCGATTTTTTTTGAAAAAAATCAAAAAAATCGACAACCCTGCCAGTAACCCAGGTA